>JBAMJV010003353.1:0-90000 GCA_037951105.1 Echinarachnius parma | reverse complement strand
TGTGATCAGGTCAAAGGTCATAGGTTGTTGGTGAGAATGGAAATTATATGTGATCAGGTCAAAGGTCATAGGGTTATTGGTGAGAGAAGGAGTAACTGTAAGATGTCACGGCTGGCCCTTGCATACATTTTAAGTCCCTTGTGTGTCTGAATTTCTGTACAGATTATTCTGGAGAAATGGTATTGGAACCAAACGAAGACCAAACATCTTAGAAATTGATATGGATACCAAATCGTTAGTGTCTAGTGAATAAAGTCCAAGTCCTGTATTCATAAAACCCCTCAAGCGTAAAGCCAAATGAAAGTAATAGGAAACGCCCCACACACAAAAAATGAATTGTACTCTCTTATCTCCAACCTTGTGAAAGAATATATTTTTTACTAATATGGGATTATACAAAATTGGCAAAGAAACCGCCTATTAATTGATATATTTGCAATTTAGAAAACGATCTGTAGATACAGATCGATATCGCGGACGGTTGTAGTTTGAAATGTTCGCACATTACATGCAAAGCACATGCAAACCACACCGTGCGTGGCAGAACGGCTAACCGATCTGCTATGAACAAGACTCGCGGCCAGGAGAGTCCCAGGTCAAAAAAAGCTGTGCGCCGCTCAATCTAATCAGCGGTGCATGGAATTTTCCTAATTTGTCCGCATTTTACAATTTTATGGTTCATATTTTACCACATAAACCCTCTTTTATAGGTACTATTTTAACCACGTTGATCAATTTGTTTGTCCAACAGAGTGGATATCCATAATTTTTTCCAGTAGTGTTCTATGGCTTTCATATCAATTCAAGGCTATTTTGAATGATAGGGCTTTGTAAGCAACACACAGTTTTTCAGTCACTAACTTTAATTATCTGGGTAAGCCTTTATTAATTGACAGCTAATTGTAATAGGATCTCTTGTTGCATACTTAGCCTTATCATCTGAAATCGACTTAGAATGGAACTATTTTAGTGCGGTTTTATGAATATGGGCCCTGATACGCAGCAATTTTGTTGAAAACTACAGAACATTTGTTAAAAAGTACAATTTTGATGTTTACCAGAAGGCCTGATGTAACAAACGCACGCATAAATATGTTTACATGGACCAGTATTACGCTTATTGAATTAGGAATATTGCTGATATTCGATCAATGGTTTCCATAGCAGTGGCGTAGCGTGGTCGGATTGATTGGGGAGGGGGGGGGGGGGGGGTATGTAAATCATTTTAGGAGCATACTCTATGTATTTCTTTATTTTGTAAAGGATTTTCCTATTATTTTTTTTACTGTTTTTATTAAATTATTTGGGGGAGGGGGGGGGGGGGGGGACAAGAAATTCTAAGATTAGCATGTGAAGAGAAATATTATCTAGTACATGTGATTTAGAAGGGAGATTATTTGTAAAAATTCAAAAGTGTACAATTACAAATATATTTTGATCACATAACTGCAACTTTTGTTTGCCTATCGCCAACACTGTGTACTAAATTATCTTGTGCCAATTATAGACATTTATTAGGAATGCATGGGAAATTCTGAAATCACTTTTTAAGTCAGATTTTTCATTCTTTGCTATGAAATTTTCAAAATAGATTTCTAAATTGTTTGTTTTTGCATAAATTTACTAATTGTAAAAATAGATCAAATGCTGATTTGAAAGCTGTAATTCCTTTATAAAATGTGTGTGAAAGGATGATCCAATGAAATAGATTTCCTAGCTGTCGAATAGATGTTTAAATGTTGTTCAATATAACTTAAAAAGCTGTGATCCTGTGTATTTTGCCTATTACTTTGTATAGATGTTTTTTACATGATTTTGTTTTATTTGTATCTAGCAAAGATTTAGTAGAGATGCTTTGCATCACACTTACCTACCGTATATATACGATAGGACACACATGTTTGTTATGGGCATATTATAGGGTATTATTGGACACAAATTATGCTCGTAACCATAGAGTGCCGAAGTGTGACGTCACAGCTATTCATTGCCATTGGTATTGGTTCTAAACAATGTCAGGCAAGCCAGAAATTTCTGATCTAGCGGTTGCTATGAAGGCAATCATCCAGCTCCAACCCACTACCAAAAGCCCAACTCAAACGCCAACGTGTTTAGAACCATTACCATGCACTAACAAAATAATGTAACGTCACTACTTCGGTACTCTATGGGCGTCGATCCTTACGTAATACCTATTCATCAGGGGGGATGAATGAATAGATCACCCCCCCCCCCCCCCCCCCCCTGAACAATAGGTATCAATTACAGATCGACGCCCATGCTCAGAACTATAGATGGAAATGTTCTTTATCCCATCAAGGACGGAGTCCCACATATTTGTGGGTTGGTAGTCCTACACTTCAGCAAGAAGATAAAAAGTTATGTGATGTATACAAGGAGATAGAGCATACATTTCTCTATTTTTCGAGCCCTATTTTGTTACTCTACCTGCTTTAGTTATTTTTTAATGATTTTTATTGTTGGGTAGATCGCTATAATTTAGGAAAATCCTTAAAATTGGCAACACACTGATATTTTAAAAGCAGATTTCGGCGGGCGCACCAAATATTGAGCAGAAATTATTTTATAGTGCCTATGAAACAAGCTGGTTAGAAGCCCAGTTTTAGGCATGTAAGTTTTGTTGATAGTTTTTTTCTATGGTCATGCAGATTTTATTTGAAATATAGATTTTCATTGATTGCATATTATTATTTTACGCCAAATTATACCTGGTTATACTTCAAAGTTTTAGATATACTTTTGTTTCATTTAAAACTATGCTTTGATTAACGTCAAAACATACTTTGTTTTTGGTAAATGTCAAAAGTCTTTATTGCCTTTCTCATAATTTCTTGTACATTGCAAATATGCGTTATTCATTTTTTTCGAATTGATATTTTATATGAAACTTTTATATTTTTCATTTCTATACTAGCTTGTACAAAACAAATTTTAGTGCAAAGTGAATTATGTGCCTTGTACTCTGTCTTATATATTAACATTTTGACAATATGGAAGAAGGTTTATATATGTTTATGTATATATATTTTTTTCTTTTTCTATTAACATTCCTCTCTAACGTTTCAGAAAATCAAATAAGTCTTTTAGCGAGTTTGAGTACATGTACAGATTGTGGGCTTATTGAAAACTCTAGTTCCATAGCTTATCACTTATTCATGAAGGACAGTTATTCAGTTTGCAACAATAGATCCTTTTGGTTGTCAATTAGCGTAAACTTATTGGGTAATAAATGCCAAAACCAAGATGATCATAGTAACCGACGAACATAACTTTACGCGGATTACTTAGCCCTACGATCTAGGTTTAATATGATTGTCCATAAGTGAAATTTGGCAGTTAGCTTATTATTTATATTTGGTTGTCTGGTTTTTGTTATTGTTTTTTCTAGGGGGGTGGGGCGCTCAAACTGTCATCATATTTTAGATGGGAAACTGTTTAGTACAGTCATTAATAGCATTTTTGAAACTAAAGCGATTTAAACAATTAATGGCAAGCACGATTTTACTGAAATATTGAATGTACTTGTATTATGAAGATGTATTTTGCATCACAGTGACTAATTGTATACACATTGCTAATGACCTAGTCCCACTATACCATATCTCCTTTCGTTTCCTGTTCGTTTGACATCCGGAAGTTATAGCAGATTACTGGCAGGAAACTAAAAGATGCGGACCAAGTTCAGCATGGACTAGTTGGATACTTTTAATTCGGCTCCATTTTCGCGTGAAACAAAATGTCATGGAGCTTAAAAATTTGCTAGATACTGACCGTTTCACCGCATTTTGGTCGGATAGTAAATGGAAGGAGATGCGCTATACTGGGAGTAGGCCATAAACAAGGCAAAATAAGTTTGAATGGATCTCTGGAAAGGGGTAGAACCGTAGAAGTAATAATATTACTTCTACGGTTCTACGGCTACATATTAAATATGTTCTACTTCTACGGCTACATATTAAATATGTTCAGGTGACTTTCGCTCTAAAAATAATGACATTGCTCTGTGAACATTTGCTCCAAAAATAGCGACCGATACTCTGCAACATTTGCATTGGCATTCAATTCCTTACCGTTCAGGCCACTTTTGCTCTGAAAATAATGACATTACTCTGTGGACATTTGCCCCCAAAATAGTAACCAATACTCTGCAATATTTGCATTGGCATTCAAATCCTTACCGATTGCATATTTCAAAGTAATTTTAACAAGTTATTGTGACCAAGGAAGAAATGGGTAAACAAAACATTCTGATCATTCAATGCATCAAATATTCAATGGAGGCACTTGTCAGCAGAGATATGCAGAGATTTTTTTTTTCCCGCAGGAGCTATTTTTGGAGCAAAAGTCGTGAAAGTACTCACTAAAAATTATGTCAAATTATTATTGGTGAACACAGAGTTGTACAGTGGAACCTCTTTATAACGAGCTGTTACGAGAAACCTGATATAGCGAGATAATTTTGCAGATCCAGGTTTTATGTATTTTATTATTTTTAGGCCTTGATATGAGATATCTGATGCAACGAGGTAAATGCAATGGGGCCAAAGGTACTCGTTATAATGAGGTGTCACTGTATTGAAAGAAAAATGTAGTCGGTAGTCAGTTTGTTGAAAGCGAAATGGAATGGAAAACTAAAATACTGGGATACAATGTTGATTTATTGTTAATCAGGTGGATGGTATGAACTCTGAATACTAGTTGCTTACAAGTGTAGATTTTGTAGCAGATACAGTGTATATTATGACTATTAAAAACAAAATTAAGATCTCTTTTCCAACTACATGTTGCTGTTTAATTCTTTTGTACTAGAGTTTTATATAGTTTTCTTTTAGAAATCTAAAACTGGATGCTGCTGCGTTGAAATGCTATCACTTTTGTTCATGCACGCACTCACACATCACTTACACGCATACACACTACCTAAGACAAGTATAATACACCCATTAATCCTCATCCTCAGACATCCGACTGGTTTTCAGTCAGGCTAGAGTCAGTTTCGCTGAGTCGGAGCCGATTCAACATGTTAAATCAGCCTCGAATGACCCGACTGGTTCTTGATTGGCAAAACCGGAGTCCTCAGGCAACGCATACTGAGTTAATCAGACTGAAAACCAGTCGGATCGGGTCGGTCTGCGCCAGGCTTTAGTCACGTTTCATAAAACTCCTCCAATTGTTTTAAGTGTCCAGTTATTGTAACTACTACTATGGCAACAGCTATAATCCTCAATCCTCAATAAATGGACAGTTACAACAATTGGAAAAGGTTTCATGAAATGGGGCCCTGGCAAAGTAAGACACAAATATATAGTTAGTCAACTGACGACTACCTTTCAAGGGCCCTGTTGCAAAAAGAGGTGCAACTGATTGTAAAGTTGCAATTAATTGCAAGTCAGATCATGTGACTAAATGCGAAAATCTCATTGGTTCAAATTTGCATATTTTCTGACTTGCAATTAATTGCAACTGTACAATCGATAGCAATTCTTTCTGCGACAGGACAGGTATTTTTAAAATATTTGTTGTTATGTCCCGAGTTAATAAATGGCTTTAACCCCCCCCCCCCCCTCCCTCAATATTGGTTGAAAAAAATAATAAAAAACCAAGGGCATAAATACAAAAATATATAGTGCCCCCCCCCCCCCCCCCCCCCATCCATAATCTCCACACTATAAAACTCTTGCAATGATTCTTATCCTTTGAAAAATCTCATATTTTTGTTCATTCAAATAAACCTAAAGGCTGGAATTCACAAAGGAGGTTTATGTAAACCATGGTTTAAAATTGTGAAGTGCCACTTGCAGACAAGTAAGAAGTAGAAATCACATTTGCTAATTTTTATGCATGAACTAACTCTTGGTAGAGGTAATGTTTTATCAACAATAATACAATTTAAAGGCATTTAATTTTAACATTCACAACAAATGTTTATTTCATAGTTCTACAAAAGATTTTTTTTACAGTTTTTACAGAAATTATGATGCATTTGTAACATTTTTCAGGCACATACACATACACTGTAATCTCGTTATGAAGAGCTATGATATAAAAAAATAAAACAACCTCAGCTCTTTATATTCTTTTGCTTTTCATTCTGTTATAACAAGATACAGGAGCACGCTGTTATAACTAGGTCGACGGGACCGCTGATATTTACTCGTTATAAGCAGTACCTCGTTATAAATGATCCCATATGGCGCACACATAGAACATGAATATATGGGGCAAGGTCATAAAAAGCATACCAGGAATAAGGTAATGCATAATTTTTACCCGTTTGTTTTAAAAATGATGTCTTTAGTCATCATAAACATTGTCTAAATTTTATGAAGATTAGATAACGCATTTTTTTGTTAAATGTGTGATTTTAAAATAACAAATGGGGCCAAGACAAAAGCCTTGTTATATCCAAGCTCATTATACCAGGGTTTCCCTGTACCTGATGTATAACATTATCAGGGATGTAAGTGGAGCTAAAAAAAAAATCCAGAAACTGGGGGTCCAGGAGGCGGTAGCCCCCTGGCGGGGTTGCAGGGGCAGCGCCCTTGCCCCATAGCAGCGCCCCTGCAGGAAAATTTTGCAAATTTGCCTTTGAACTTTGCAGTTTTTAGTAACATGATGGATAGGTTTTGATTGTAATTTGTAATTACGGACACGTTTGTCGATCAAAAAAACAAAAACAAAAACAACAAAAAACAGAATTTTATAAAAAATCCGGATTTCCGTCAAAATCCGGAAAACTTACATCCCTGCATTATACACGAATATGTAGTTAATTGTTAAACATTTTGTAGGTCTTGTCGCAAAAATACTCTACCTGGGTTTATCCCACTTCAGAATGTTGGGTATCATAGTGCTAGATATGTACAGTCTAGACATTTCATAAATTACATCAAATAAATTCATTTCACATTGGAGACGGTCATTGCAATTCATCTTTTCCTGAAGATTAAAGGGGACCAATGGGTAAGGAACAACACATAAGTATATGTTTTGGTACCAGTGATATCAAATAGATGCTCAACACTTTGCAAAGGGTTGTGTAATTCATAAACAATGCAATTGATTCCACCACTTACGGAACCATTATGGCCTCATGGTTCCATATGCGCCAAACATCTGGGAGTTCGCCAATTCTACTCACGCATACGTTTAGAGACAATAGATTCACAGACGATGCGTTCATCCGAGACAAAAGGTAATCTTTGTATGCAGACCCATGAACACATGTAGTACGGTGATGCGTTTTCTAATACTTTTTTCTGGAAACATATTTTTCTGAACTTTTTGGTGGAATGGACTACTAGAAATGTTCTTATTTATAAGAATATTATTTTGGCTAGTGGTACCCTTTAAAACTCACACCCATACTGGGCTGGAGCCGCAGTGTAGCATTTTGAACAGTGCCCTCTACATCCCCACGCATGACAATCTTTAACCCTTTTGACCCTGTCTATCTTTTCACCTTTCTTGGCGAAACCTGCTTCCTCTTACGACCAGATTTATCTCCAGCATCATTCACTGAACTCTGACCTCCCTCCGTTGGACCACCACTTGACTGTATCTCGCACACCGAACCACTCGTGGCCTGACCTTCTTAATTTGTTTTTGTGGAAAGTTTCAAACCAAATGTTACACTCTGTGGCGGGGAGGATGTCTATCTTTTCACCTTTCTTGGTGAAACCTGCTTCCTCTTCCGGCCAGATTTATCTCCAGCATCATCCACTGAACTCTGGCCTCTCACGTTTGTCGCACCCCTCGACCGCACCTCATGCACTGGCCCACTCTTGGCTTGACCTTCCATCGCTTTTGCAGATCGTTTCAAACCAAACATTACTCTCTGTGGCGTGGAGGATGTCTATCTTTTCACCTTTCTTGGTGAAACCTGCTTTCTCTTACGACCAGATTTATCTCCAGCATCATCCACTGAACTCTGGCCTCTTACGTTTGGACTACCCCTCGACCTCACCTCACGCACTGAGCCACTCGCGACTTGACCTTCCATCGGTTTTGCAGATCGTTTCAAACCAAACATTACTCTCTGTGGCGTTGGAGGATCCCGGAGTTTCGCTACTTGTCCATCCACCTTTGATGCACCGCCTTCAACCAATTCTTTCTTGAATTGAACGCGTGACCGATCACTTCCGCTAGGGCTACTCGATGCAATTCCGGGAACGAGAGAGGAGCTGGCCGTATCAAAGTCTTCCGCATCAAACATACTCTTTTTCGGTCGACCCCTTCCCCGTTTCAGTGGCAACGGGGATGCAGTCTCCCCACCGCTTCCCGACAAACCCGACAATCCTGAAAATCCTGAGAGTCCGTCCCCGGATGCTGATAACGCTGAAAAATCGTCTACCGGTTCTCCCTTATACCGGTTGACTTGTGCATCTGTGCCGGAGGCTTCTGCTGCGCTGCTTCGGGACGCTGCCGACGAAACACTCTTCCGTGGAGATTCTCGTTTCATTTTTCGCTCGGCTACCTTCTCCACGCGTTCTCCTTTGTCTTTTACCCTGGATGACAGCTTTTTTGATTTCTTTCCTTTACCCTTCTTCTTGGCGTCTTTGAGTTTGACTTTCCTGCTTTTGTCCCCAGATTTCAACTTGTCTTTTTTCTTCAAACCGCCTTTCAAATTCTTTCCTTTCTTTTTCGGTGATGGACTGGACAAATTAGAATGCGATGCAGCATCTTCAGTCAATGATTTCCTTTTCTTTTTCTTCCTCTTATCCTCCGATGTCTTGCTTAGGGATCTTTCCTTCTTTGTCTTTGCTGCCTTTTTCCCGGATTCCTTTTCTGCAGATGAAAATAAGTAAATTCCAACAAAAAAGTGTATTATGTATGTGTGCGCCTGCATGTGTGCGTTTGTATCAGTTATTTAAATGTAATAAATTATGTGTATCCTTTTCTTGTGGCCCCTACTACAAGCAATATGCTTTCAAGGGTAACCTTACCATATTATGTTATCTATGATTTATAATTCATATCAAGGTTAATTAAACAAACTAAACTGAAATTAATTTTCACTTTTTCGCTAGGTGTTTTTTTTCCATTAAACTTCTACACATTATCATTGGAGTCTCAAATATCACTTTGGGGAAAGTATTATAAAGTTAATGGATCATTTTTAACTTATTGTAAACAATGCATTAAAGTATACATACAATTTGTACACATTTCTAAACGAACCAAGTTTGACTTACTCTTCTTTCCTTTAGCTTCTTTCTTCCCTGCTTTGGTTGCTGCCTTCTTCCATTTCTTCCTCGGCGGCTCAGAGTCTGAATCTATGGAAAGAAAGCAAAAATTAAAAAACAGAAAATAAAAATAGATGAAGTAATCTCCTCTTCTCTCTACTGACCATCTCAGGAATTTTTTTGTAGGACTAATCAACTTTTTGTGGTGTGATATTGGATGTTGATGGCCTGAAAAACAAAAAAAGAAATACATCAAATCTTTCCTCCTTCCCTCCCCTCCCTCTCCCCCTATACCATCCCTTTTCTCTCCTCCTCCATCTCCTCTTTTGTCTATTTACATTTCCAACAAAAATGTCAAATATATAACATTGTAAAAAACAAATTCTTCTCTTCCTCCACAACTTGATCATCTTCATCCTTCCAAGTCTCATTATGGGAAAGGGCGAATAATCATTTAAAAAAAAATCTATTTCCTTCCTCTCCTTCCCTTCCCCTCCCTCCCACCCCTCCTCCACCTACCTGTACTCTTTCTCTTCATCCCCACCATGATCATTTTCATCCATTACTTATTTCTGTATATTTCGAAGTCTCATTATGGGACAGGTTGACCAATCCCTTTGATCTAATTCCTCCCTCTCCCTCCTCCTCCTCCTCCACCCCCTCCCCTACTTCGCCTTCTCTCCCACCTTCACCTCTTCCTCTTACTCCTCCTCCTCCTCTTCCAACTCCACCTCTTACTCCTCTTCCACCTCCACCTCTTACTCCTCCTCCTCTTCCACCTCCTCCTCTTCCTCCTCCACCTCATCCTCTTACTCCTTCTCTTCCTCTTACTCCTCCTCCTCTTCATCCTCCTCTTCCACCTCCACCTCTTACTCCTCCTCCTCCTCTTCCACCTCCTCCTCTTCCTCTTCCTCCTCCTCTCCCACCTCCATCTCATCCTCTTACTCCTACTCCTCTTCCACCTCCACCTAATCCTCTTACTCCTCCTCCTCCTCTTCCACCTCCACCTCTTCCTCCTCCTCCTCTTCCACCTCTTCCTCCTCCTCCTCCTCCTCCTCTTCCTCCTCCTCCTCTTCATCCTCCTCTTCCACCTCCACCTCTTACTCCTCCTCCTCCTCCTCTCCCACCTCCATCTCATCCTCTTCCTCTTATGCCTCCACTTCCTCTTACTCCTCCTCTTCTTCCTCTTACTCCTCCTCCTCTCTCCCCCTTCCCTTCCTCTCCACTCCTCCTCAACATATTCCACCCCTCCTATCCTCCCCTTCCTTCTCCTCACCTTCATCATCTCCATCCTTCTCTTCTTCCTGTGGTTCTTCAAGTCTTCTCATTGGGATGATCGACCACGCCTTCTTTTTCTGCAGCTCTGTAGGGGGTTCGTCTCTTGTAATTGGCTTCCGACCGCGCTTCGCCGGTTCCTTTTTACGACCCCTCTTTCCCTTCTTCGTCGGTGAAGCAGAGTCATCCGTTTCTGAGGTGACAGCAGCTTGCCCAATGTGGCGTTGAGAGCCAGTGACCTAGAGGGGGAAAATACCAATTGAATACATAGTTAGCATTATTTCAAACATAAAGAGAAACTGACCAGAAGTACATGTATATTATATAAATTAAAATGGGAAAAGAAAATGGATCTGGGAAGCTCAACTCTTCCCCCCCCCCCTTTAATTATTTTAAAAGTATTATAATAATGAATATGAATTAACAATGAAACACATGAACATTACAATGGTCATTTCAACACAAACAAGTCAGAAATATCAATCTTAACATTCATCTTAACCAAAGAAACTACTTAATCTCACAGAAAAAAAAATCAAGTCTGAAGAAATACTTATGATTTAGGCCAAATATTGTAGGATATAAGAGGTCAGCTTTATTGTCTTTTTATAAGTCCACTATAATTGTTTTCATTCAGTTTGACCCCACTAAAAACTGGCCACTAGTTTTTTTTCAAAAACCTCTATTAACTGGCACTTTCTCACCATGTGTGTTCTCTGTTTATTAATTGATTAACAAATTACAAATCTGACTAGAAGCAGGACAATTTTCAGAAAACACATGGTTTCTTAGCAATAATATTCATAGCATGGAGTAAATACATTATCACAAGCACAAACTCCATAGATAATATGCTGTGTTTGAGCATAAATAACATTTAGGCTACAGCCAAATTGCATATCTGCATGGGTGCAGGCTCATATAGAACCGGAATAAACAAGGACTGTAAATTCATTCATATTGACATGCATAAACTACATAGATAATAGGCAGTGTAAATAGCATAAATCAGACATCAAGTCAAACTGCATAATAAGGATTGGTGCTGGTCCTGAAAACAAAGCTCAATAAAATAGGTCAGACCATATATTCATATTTCTTTCCATGCCTAAGGTTTCTGACGTGTTTGAAAAACAAGGTCATAAGTCATGTCCTTATATCGGTGAGCTGTCAATTCAAGATGTTTTATGATTCGCGTCTCTCTCACTCCCATTTTAAGATCTTTTATGATATGCATCTCTCTCACTGCCATTTTAAATTAAGATGTTGTATAAGTTGCATCTGTCTAGCTATCATTCAAAGCAATTTTATGAGCAAGTCTCTGTTTACATTCTCCCCTCTCCTTTCTCTGTACTATATATATATATAACCCATTCAGGAAGGATCCGGACATTAATTAGGCCTGGGATATATGGAAATGTAAGCCATATCGAAGTATGATAGCCTTAAATGCACTAAGAATCATTAAGAAAATAAAATGTATGCATTGCCAACATATTAAAAACAACCATATCAAATTCCATTGAATTGGGTATTGTATTAATGTGTTCAATATCATGATTTTTGACATGGTTCTTACCCCCTACCTTTCTAAACTTTTCTCTATGTTCAGAGCAAGGGTAGGGATATTTTGGGTTGGCAGAAACTATTTGCGTTACTGATTCATATCCATTTCCAAGATCAAATTTCAAATAAATATTCAGGTATCTCAATAGTATTTAATGTATTTAGAAATGGGTCACACATCATTTCGTGAACTATCAATTTCCATTTCTCAATCTACACATGTAGTTCCCCGATGATTCAGTTTCATTTAATCTATTTATTTGTTTGTTCGCATATCATGTCTGTTTCATTTGTTTTGAGTTCATTTTGTTTGTTGTTACAGATCATCAGAAACATGATATCTTACTGAAAGAAAATGTTTGTACTACTCCCATCAAAATACCTACGTTTCATTATTATCAAAACAATTTCATATCTAATATAGGTATATATTTCTATTATAATATAAAGTCTTTAATTCAATTATTACAGTTGTAAAACAAGCTCTGAATATAAAACATGGTTGTTAAATAACTGTTGCTGATTTTGAAACAGTTGCTGAACAGCTGACAACCAAACTGTAACAACTGTTCCTTAGATCCAGGGTTTCAGTCAATAATATCCATACAATGTATGAACCTTCCCCCTCACTCAATCCATTGTGAAGGTCAACAATATTTTGTGGGTGAGAGAGAGAGAAGGGTGTTAAGTCAATTTTGGGCAAAATAGAGTTACGCATTCAATCTTGAAAGGTCTGAGCCTCCTCTATGCCACAGCAATTTCAGATAGCAATCATGTCTAATTTGTGGAAATATTCATTCAAAATATCAGTTAAATCTGATTTGTACATAGTTTTAACATTTTAAACATGGTTATATCTCCAAAGTACAAAAGTGACTCAGCGCCTTTCTCTTTCCTAAAGGGATCTAGTAACTTTGTTGACATGTGCAAAAAGTGATGAATGGTTGGTGCAATGTATATTGTTATCTCATATGTCCACAGGGTATTGTGTGAAAATTTCAAGTCAAATGGACATTGTATGGCCAAGTAATGAGCGAAAATGCAAAGTGATATTCAGTAACTCACTGCACTCACTTTGTACACGGAAGAAAAACTCGCCCGGAGTTTTTCTTATCTGAATACTTCAATCATACATATCTTTGTAACGAAAGGGAAATTTGAAAAACCGAAACCTGTCCCATGATTTTATTGTTAATACGAATACAACAAGGTATAAGGGAACCGCTAGAATTAAAATTTTATTTTGAGGATTTGGACAATGTTACTAAGTCCCTTTAACCGACGATTTGTCATAAGAAGGTGGGTAATGCACTGAATTACAAATTATGTCTTTTTACAACCATTCTATCAATATCAAGAGTACCGTAAACCGGGGTGACTTTGGCACCCGGGGTGACTTTGGCCACTTTTTTAGATGAATGTATTTTCATCAAGCATCACTTTTCAGAACAAATTTCTTATTGTTTCTAATGTAGTCCTATAGGATAATGTTTAGAATAAAAAATTAGTTCTGAAGAGTGAGACCTGATGAAAATACATCCTTCTAAAAAAGTGGCAAAAGTCACCCCGGTTTACGGTACTTTAAACAAAATATTGCAATGCAATTTGATCATATCCAATTATTATACAGGTTCTTTCTTCTCATATCCATAATCCAGATATATATATCATTTATCATTCTATTGAGAGAGAAATGGAATAAGAATAATGGTGAATGGTCATCTACGGTGTCACCATAACTTAACAAGCTTACGGTCTAAATGATTTGTGAAATATCATTTAGGTTTAAACAATTCAATAATTCAAACTCATACAGCTAATTTGAGGTCTTTAATTATAATCTAGCTTTGAACAAGTTAAACAACCAAATTGAGACATTTTTAATGTCTATAGTTAAAAATGCACTTTTAAACTTCAATCATTAGAATTCAGATAATACTATAAATACCATAATCTAGCTTTCAAGTTCAAACCTATCAATCAAAATTATTCAACTGAAATCAGATCATTTGAGGTCTATAGTTTCAAATATCACAATCTGGCTTTAAACCTGTCCAATTAACTTGTTCTCTTCCCTTATGTGAATTGACATCTTGGGGAACCAAGGCAATCAGAAACGTCCCTTGATCGAAGCAATTTGTCTTTAAATTTATCTCATATTCAGGGGGTTATCTCAATTTTAAGAATTTGGAATGGCTCCAAAACCCATAATCTAGCTTTAAACCTGGCCAATCAATCTTATCATCTAATTTGACCTCTTCCCTAATGACTTGATATGAGCGTGCCATTTTGGGGAAAAAAGGCAAATTTTAGAAACATCCCTCGAGAGAGGCAATTTGTCTTTAATTTCACTCATATTTCAGGAGGTATTCTCAGTTTGAAGAATTTGGAATGGCTCCGAAACCCATAATGTAGCTTTAAACCTGGCCAATCAAGCTCAATCTAGCTTGACATCTTCCGTAATGACTTGATTTGAGCATGACATATTGGTAAAACAAGGAAATTATAAACGTCCCTTGAGAGTGGTAATTTGTCTTTAATTTCACTCATATTTCAGGAGGTATTCTCAGTTTGAAGAATTTGGAATCGCTCCAAAACCCATCATCTAGCTTTAAACCTGTCCAGTCAATCTTATCATCTTGAATGACCTCTTCCCTTATGTCTTGATATGAACGTGACATATTGGTGAAACAAGGCAATTACAAACTCCCTTGAGAGAGGAAATTTGTCTTTTATTCCTCTTATAAATATTTTAAGGGTTTTTATTCTCGGTTTGAATGAATTTTGTTTCTCTAAACCGTGACACTCATTTAGACCTCATCACAGAAGCTTGTTAAAGATTACTTTTCTTTGAACTTTTTTTCTGTCTGATTGATATACATTTGTTGTAGTTATCAAAAACAATATTTACATAGCCATCAGACTGCCAAATGTTGGCTAACCTCAAACTGTATCTTTAATTTATGGTATAAACAAATTAACATCATCAACATTCTCATCATCATCATCATCATCATCATTGTCATCATCATCATTGTCGTCATCATCATCCAATACCATCTCCACCGTTGGTGTTATGGTCATCACTATTATCATCATTGTAATTAACATCGTCACCATCAACACCACCATCATCATCATCATCATCATCGTCATCATTATCATGTCGTCATCATCATTCAACACTATCTCCACCGTTGGTGTCATGATCGTCACGATTATCATCATTGTAATTAACACCGTCATCATTATCATCACCATTATCATCATCATCCTCACCTGTCCCTTGGTGGAAATTGATTTCTTCTTGATTTTTGCAATCCTTGCGGCTCTCTCCTGGGCCGGGTTTGCCTCGGAATCATTCTCGCTCTCATCCTCCTCGTCATCTGACGGCTGGTGAGCATGGATTCTAGAAATAGAACATAGACATACATTTAAGCTGGTCACATACTGAGTAATGCTCAATGCTAGAAACTAACTTGTTTGCCTTGTGGCCCAGTCCGGCGAGTAAAATCAAGGTTCTTCAAATCCTACTGGCCTGAAACCCGACTCAGGTGGCCCTAAACATAGGCAAACATTACCAAAATAACGGGTTGCCCAAATTGCGGCCAGTGGAATTTAGCATCAAAGAAATTTGGTGGCCCGAGGCTTAATTTGACTGGCCCTGGGATAGGGGGCCTGTGCTAATTTTGAGCATTGGTATGAATCCAAGCGATTTTTATTCCTTTTTTTTTAGTACCGTAGACCGGTGACTTTGGCCGCCGGGGTAACTTTAGCCACTTTTTGAGAAGGATGTATTTTCATCAAGCCTCACTTTTTAGATCAAATTTCTGATTTTGTACATTTAAAACAATAATACATTCGGTCCAAAAAGTGAGGCTTGATAAAAATACAACCTCCTCAAAGAGTGGCCAAAGTCACCCTGGCGGCCAAAGTCACCGTGGCGGCCAAAGTCACCCCGGGTTACGGTACTTAAAGGGAACCAACACCACAAAATAATATTCTCATAAATGAAAGGTAATATTTTTGAGTAGTCTATTCCACCAAGTTCAGCTAAATAGGTTTCCAGACAAATCATATAATTTGAAAACTAATCTAGGTGATTTGTATTTATTTATTTATTTATTTGTTTTATTTCAGTAGGGTAGCTCTGTCAGTGATCGGAGCACTGTTTTTCACAGAGGCCCTACAACATAATATACAACACAAATATACATAAACAAAGAAGTACAAAATATATATATATATATTTTTTTTTTTTTTTTTTAAATTTGTTTAAATTTTTTTTTTTTTTATCATGGGTCTGCAGAAGAAGTCTGTATTATCTAGGATGTACGCGTCTTCCGTGGTTCTATTGTCTGCTAATGTACACTTGTATAGAATTGGCGTACTCGCAAATGTTTGGCGCTTATGGAACCAAAGGCCCTGTTGGTTCCGTAAGCTTTGGTGGTTAATTGCATTTTTTATGAATTACACAACCCTTTGCGAAGTGTTTGGCATCCTTTTAATATCAAACAATGGTACCAAAACATTATAACCCTGTATTGTTCTTCCTGTGATGGTCCCCTTTAACATTTAAAACCATCCCTCTCACCTCTGGACGATGTAGTCGGCCATGGACTCTCTGACCAGCCTCATGGACAGGTTGTCATGGTAACCCATCTCCTTCTTCATGCTGCTGTACTGGGTGTGGATGTTGTGCAGTTGCTATGGAAACAAATACAAACAAAGATACAAAGATGGGATTTAATTTGGTATATAAGACTATATTTTATATATATCTGCCTTGATATGTTATGAGCCAATGTTAATCGCAATAATGCAGGTGTTATTTGGTGTATATGGATGTGAATAAATTAAATTAAATTAAATCTTCAGAAATATAATAAGCATTGAAAAATCATCATGGACAAATGGAATTATTTGAAGCATAATTCAATACTAAATGTCAGGAATACTACCGTAAATCTCCGTGTATAAGGCGCACTCGTGTATAAGGCGCACCCCCAACTTTCTAAAAAAAAAAAAAAAAAAAGTTTTTTTTTTTTTTTTTTTTAGAATTTTTTTTTTTTAGAATTTTTTTTGGGACACCCTGTAGTCATGTTGGAACACTTACATCGCTGGTCTAGGGCATATCAAGGGCCTAATGTCAATTGTAACTTTCATATACTTTTTTCACATAAAAAATAGTGGTTAGTACAAAAATTGCACACATTGAGCAATAACACTGGTGCTCATGAATATTCATATTCATGAATATTCATAAGCACTTATACTGCATTATATACTGCACTATATAATGCAATTTTCTTAATTAACTAACAATAGATTTTCAATTATGAGAACAATTTATAACAAATGGTTAGATAATGAGTACTGCTGCTCACGAATGTATGAATATTCATTAGCAGCAGTAATTTGCTTAATAAACTTGCATTTTTTACATCTGTAACCAACATTTTTATTTTGAGAAAAAATTATATGTTGCTGAATGCTACAACAGACAGTAAGCTCTTGTCATGCCATGGGCCAGTGTAAAAAAAAAAAATCTTTTTTTTTTTTTTTGCTGTACCTGTGTATAAGGCGCACCCCCGACTTTGAATTTTTTTCCGACGGAAAAAAGTGCGCCTTATACACGGAGATTTACGGTATGTTTACTACATCTGTCGTACATTTTGTTAAATGTTTTGATATCTGTTTATAAATTTTACGTTCATCATGTCTAGTAAGACAGTGTTTTTTTGAAACCTCCAATTCATGATGACTGTTAATATTGTAAATGATTTAAAAATTAAATGATTTCCCAAGACATTTGACAGGTATATGATACAGTTTGTCAACTACAGTCAAACCTGTCTTAGTGGCCACAAAATGTGTTCCCCTGCAGAGAATATCACTTCTAGAGAACCTGTCTATAGAGATCACCTGTCTACAATGGCCACTTCTCTTGTTTCCCTTAAAGTGGTCACTATACACAGGTTTGACTATATTCCTGGTCACCTGTCTACATTAGCTTCTCTCGTTTCCCTGTTGTGGTCACTATACACAGGTTTGACTCTATCGTAAACAGCAAATTATCCTGTCTACAATGGCCACTTCTCTTGTTTCCCTGTAAGTGGTCACTATACACAGGTTTGACTGCATCGTCAACAGCAAATTATCCTGAATGGCCCAGATGAAAGATTGGCAAGTTTTGAAACTGAATACTGGCAAACAGCTGTAATAAAAACAGCCGGCAAAGCTATCAATTACGTCAGCGCATTTTGCGGTCCTCGCTCTGCGTCATCCATTGAATACCCAGGCTTGAGTGACCGACACGTTATTAGGCCAATTCACACAGCGAAGATTAGCGAGATTTGACTTAAGTCGTTTTTTAAAAAGTTAAAGGGATCTAGTAACTTTGTCAAAGTCCTCAAAACTTACTGTGAACTCTAGCAGTTCTCACATGTATACCTCATGATATTCATATTACCATTTATAGAAGCATGGAACGTACAGCTTTTGGATTTCCTTTCCTCTTCCGTTAGAAAGATATTCTAATCATGAATAAATTCTTACTTTTGGTAATTTACTCCCAGTGTAAACGTGCCTTTTTATTGTCATTGGGGGTGTTTCACAAAGATCCTAAGTTGAACTTAACTGTAAGTTGGACTTAAAAATTATGGAAAGCCATTTGTAAGCCTTTGAATAAAATACATTCAGAAGGCAAAAATGCAAGTATTTTAGACTTTTCAGAAACTTTACATCAAAAACATGAATTCCCTTGATAATAGAAAATATCAAAGATTGGAATCAATCAATCAACATTTTATGCCTTTGAAAAGAATGTTTACAAAATTGTTTTAAGGAAACTATTGGCTTTCCATAGTTTCTAAGTCCAACTTAGAGTTAAGTTCAAATTAGGAACTTTGTGAAACACCCCCCTGATCAGGTTGTGGGAGTGCCAGCTACATTCACAATGAGGTAGGTAACGTACGTGTGTACTTTTCCCCCATGCCATGCAGAAGGGCACATACATGTGGCATACATGAAAAACAACTTTCTAAATAAGAAAAAAGTCGAGTATACAAGCATTATATTTGCTCTGCAACTATCTTTATAACATATTTGACGGTTTGAAGTATCAGTATGTGTTATTTGGCCCCCCAAAATATACATGTACCAAATTTTGTTGCTATTATGTATCACTTTAAAAGTGATCTACAAATAAATGGGACCAAATACCCCAAAACTGTTTTCGGTTCTTACACCCTTCTGTCTATTATAACCTTTGTTTACAGGTCTGCATCACATGTAGATATCTATTTATGTATCCATTCATTTGTTTTCTTGTCTGGTCATATTCAGGTACCTCATCAATATTGATTATTATTTAATCCAGGCGCCAATTGATGCATTGTAATGAGTCACTGACATTTTGTAAAGGTTTACATGTTGGCTTTATTAAGAAGCTGTTGAATAATATGTCATAACATTATTTGTTTTCTTGTCTGGTCAAATGCAGGTACCTCATCAATATAAATTATGATTTAATCCAGGCATCAACACAATACAATGAGTCATCTAAATTTGTCAAAGATGTGCATGCTCAGGGATGCAATCGTGCAAGCAAGCATGACAATTAAGTCTTGATACCTGATCTGTAAGGAAAATTACTAAAATGAGCCTATAATTCTAGAACAGGGCCTGTATTTCAGGATTTTGCCTAAAAACTAGCATTCATAGACTTTATTCTCTAGGCTATATGGAGCTATTTAATAGCGTAAAACAGATCGCCCGATAGAGTACCAAAGTGTAATGTCACAACTTTTCATTGACATTGGTAATAGTTTTAAAAGACATTTCTGTCTGAGCTGTTGCTAAGAAGGCAATAGTCCAGCTCCAACCCACTACCAAAAGTCATAATTAAAGGACAAGTTGTAGATAACCATTACCACGTTATAACAAAAGTGACTAGATGGATCTTCGACTGCGCGCAGTCGAAAATGATGCCTCCGCCATTACGCAATTTATTTATATCAAGCCCAAATCAGCATGTACACAGAATTAATTCTGTCAACTCAATTTTGATGGTACTCTGTCTTTTAGATCTTGACGTATCACAATTATGAGCTATAAGTGACCTTGACCTTTGCCCTCATGACCCCAAAATCTAATGACTACAATTGTTCCCTAAGATACATTCAGGTATCAAGTTGGATTGAAATCTGATATTCAGTTCTTGAGATTTCCAATCTCAAGCTACTTTTACATATAATGAGCCCACCTTTGACCTTTGACCCCCAAAATCTAATCAGTTCATTGGCTCTCCAAGGAACATACATGTAGCAAGTTTGGTCAGAATCTGTCAATCCCTTCTTGAGATAACGCGATCACGAGCAATTTTTGCATATGTAATGAGCTCTGTGACCTTTGACCTCATGACCCCAAAATCTAATCAGATCATCGGCCCCCCAAGATACATACATGTACCAAGTTTGGTCAGAATCTGTCAATCCGTTCTTGAGATAACGTGATCACAAGCTATTTTTGCAAATATAATGAGCTCTGTGACCTTTGACCTTTGACCTCATGACCCCAAAATCTAATCAGATCATTGGCCCCCCAAGATACATACATGTACCAAGTTTGGTCAGAATCCGTCAATCCCTTCTTGAGATAACGCGATCACGAGTTATTTTTGCATATATAATGAGCTCTGTGACCTTTGACCTCATGACCCCAAAATCTAATCAGATCATTGGCCCCCCAAGTTTGGTGAAAATCCGTCATTCGGTTCTTGAGATAACGCGATCACGAGAACGGGACGTACGTACGTACGGACGGACGGACAACCCGAAAACATAATGCCTCCGGCAACTTCGTTACGGAGGCATAAAAATGAGCAAAGAAAATGGGTTTCTCCGGGATTCGAACCCGAGACCTCTGGATTGCTATTATTTGCTAGACCGGTGCTCTACCAGCTGAGCTATGAAAAACCCTCACTCTGTGTTCGTCCCTGAAACCCCCTTAGTAATTAATGCTTGTGTTGGTCAGAAGGTATCATGAACCTGACACAAACCTGAAGGATTAAGAAATCAACTGATATCAATGAAGTGATGCAGCTTTTTAAATTTGTTTTATTTTAAATAAATGATTTCAAACTGTTAGCAAAAGTTTTACATGATCATATTTTAAATAAATGATTTCAAACTGTTAGCAAAAGTTTTACATTGACTACTTTGGTACACAGATACTTCATTAATAATGTACACTTAAGGTATAGTTAATTACATATTGCATGTTCAGGAGTGTCCTTTAACTAACTAGTGCAGAAATGAACATGAATGCAAACACAAACCATATGTGGGGTGCAATGTTTTACATGAATTAAGAGCCTAGATGTCAGATGACATACATGTAATTGCTGTATGACTCACAGGTATATTCCAATTATCATCAGTGAAACATATAATCTGGTTTTGTGTTTATCAGTTAATTAGGATTTCATTTACTAGGGCAGTGGATATATATACAATGATTTGATGCATATGATGAACATTATATGGATTTAATCCAATTATCATCAGTGATACACATAATCTGGTTTCATGTTCATCAGTTAATTTGAATTTAATTTACTAGGGCAGTGGATACATACGATGACATAACTGATGCATATGATGTACATTATATGCATAATCCAATTATCATCAGTGATACATATAATCTGGTTTTGTGTTTGGGATTTCGTTCACTAGGACAGTGCAAAGCTATTGAACACATGGATAACCTAGATGTAAAATGACATATAATTGATGTATATGATGCCCAACATATTCCAGTTAAATCATTATCGATACACAATCTGTAAAGTGTCTAACTCCACAAACATTAATTTGAGCTTCCACATTTCTCTTCTACCGTGTTGTTTGGCTTATGGAAAGAGAAGAATAAAATAGGGTTAGATTTTTTCAAATGCCCCTTTAGTATGACGATATCTATCATTAATAATCATTCAGCTCAAGAGCGTATATAAACTGTCATAAACGTCATACTGTAATTAGTTGTAAAAGCTAACGCAAATTTTTGCTTTTTAACCCGGAAAGCAGTGTTCTGTTTCAATGAAACTTTCACACATCATTCGGACATATCTTACAATGATTTTGGTATAGGATTGAAGTCTCAAATGTCATTTTGGGCAATATCTGACATTTTACAGGTGCACCTTTAATTGGGATTTAATTTACTAGGACAGTGTAGGACCTAGATGTAAAATGACATTATTGATGCATGATGGACATATATAATGTACGTGCAATTATCATAGATTGATCAATACATAATCTGTTGTGTGTTCATCAGTAATTATCAGGAATTTCATTCACTAGTGTCTAGTCAATCTTTCTAACAAACTGAATAGGCACATGACTATAATTAACAATGATGTCCACTGACACTTAAAAAGGAAAACTGTTCAATTTAGAGGCAAGAACACAAGTTTTTGGAGATACAGAGCATATCATCATTGTATGTCTTTATTTTATAAGACTATCCCCATTAATGTTTTTATCCCCCCTGGAAACTATACCAGATAAGGGCTCGTACTTATTAAACAACCTAGGGTTGAACAAATTTGATGACATTCCATTGCCAAGTTATACTATTTAATTGATCACATGTGTTTTTAATTGGCAACAATTACAGGCTAAATTTACGGAGACAATATAACAATGGAATCATTTTATAAGCGACCACATGAACTCATGACTAATGATCTCATTTGTGGAGTTGTATTATTTTAGGGAATATTACATCATTTTTATCATACAAATTACAACGATTTTTAATAAAAAATTCAAACCATATTTTTCCCAATTGTTATTGTTATAATAATTTGTTAATTGTTAATAATTTTGGCAACTTATTATACAAATTAACTCAACACAAGACTATGTATCAGACTAGCTGAGGACTTCTGTGCTATTTATAGGTATGACCTCATTCAGACACTATCACTCCCTACATACTAAAGTACATGTTAAACTGGCAGAGGGTTAAAGAATAGTTCAATCACAGTGGTAAAGAATAATTTAAATAGTTTATCCAGATGGGCAACCAATTTGCGATTACGTTTCCAGCTAAAAATACAACCACAAATTTTGTGAAATACCTCAAATCATTGTGGATGAAAAGTTAATCTCAATGTATAATGACTATGAGATCATGAAATAGTAAAGGCTATTTAGGGTCAACATAATGTTGATATTCAATTATAACATGAAGATTGGTTCAAGGAAAAAAAAATCCTATTTTAACAAAGGACACCTTAATTAAGAACAAAGAAATTACGGAAACAAAACCCCCAAAACAACTACAATGACACATACTTACAGAATTCCACTACTTAAACAAATGACACCTTAAGAACAAAGAGATTACGGAAACAAAACCCCCAAAACAACTAAAATGACACATTATAATTATAGACAATGGATAACAGAATTTCACTTTCCATTTGAATTCAAACCTCAACTTTCTTTGAAACAATTCTTTGTGTTCATCGCTGTTATGCTGTCTTGTCTTAAACTAAAACCTTGCGTCTAATAAACTTAAAATGAGTCAGCTTTTACAAGAGGTACCAACAGACAACCACAGAATACGTGAAGAGAAGGGGGAAAAAACAAATAAATGGAATCATAATCTGATTTGTGGCTATTAAGTAGACTAATTATTCATATAATGTATTTTTTCCTTTTGCGGCAGAAATCTAATGGGAAGGGGAGTGGTAAAATGGTTGAATGTATCCTTTATGTAAGTGTATGTTTGTGTGTGTGTGTGTGTGTGTGTGTGTGTGTGTGCATGAGTATGTGCATTTAAGCATGTATTTGTGTCTATCTTTGTGTGTGTTTATATATTCCTCAATAAAATTGAACCCCCTTTTTGTAAAGCTTTAAATTCTGATGCGATGCAACATTGCACTTTTTCTCTATCCCAGTAAATTCTCTTTCATAATCCTGTCTAACTACTTTCTACAACTACATGAACGTACCAACCAGTCAAAACAGTTACAAATTTACAATACATCCTGCAATGTTAAGACCATTTCCTTACATTTGGATTTTCTTTGATACAGCTACATTGTAAAATTATACATATTTATATTACTTTGAATTGTTTACATCCTTCCGACCACTATACCCACATTCTTTTCCTGCCGCAATCACACTTCCCACATCCGAGCATCTGGCAGCTTTGAAAAGATATATCCATTTAAAACCGAGATGGATACAAAACTTGTTTCTATTTCCCCCGCAAACTATCATTTTCACTTTTAACTCTTTGAGTGCCAAATTATGAAATTGCAAGAATCAAATTGACCCTGTTCTTTACATAAGTTGACATGCATTGCTTCATTCCTTCTTTCTATAATAGAGTACCGAAGCCATGATGTCATAAAAATTAAAATTTTAGAATTTTCAAATTTGAACTTCATTTTCAGAAAGAGCATACAAAATTATGTCTAAAATACCGAAAAGCAATTGAATATGTTAAGTATTGGCTGAGATATGCCCATCCTAATGATTTTTACTTCAATGGGCGATCAGTGTTATAGCGCACTGGTTCATAAAGTTACGAACCAGAGCACTATAACACTGATTGCCTATTGACAAAAAAAATCATTTGGATGGGCATATCTCAGCCAATACTTAACATATTCATTTGATTTTCGGTATTTGGACATTATTTGTTATGCTCTTTCTGAAAATGAAGTTCAAATTTGAAAATTCTAAAAAAAGATGTTTATGACGTCATAGATGACATCACACTTCACCACTCTATACCTCCTTGATTCCTCTGTGATCAATAAAAGCTTGGTAAGAAGGCTGGTACTGGTTTGGTCAAAGAGCTATGGCTTGGGTTTGACAGAGTACAATTAATTTAGTAATAAAGCTAAATGTGCACATTTAGAAGCAAATTAACATATCTGATTCTATTATTCTTGTAACCAAAGTTACACCAAGTTTGTTAGTTTGTTGTTTGTTTTTTTAAATTTCCGATATCACAAAAGCAAATACGACGGTACTGTCCAAGTCCAACATGTGTATAGTGACTACCTAAGGAAATGCAGAAAAGTGGCCACTGTAGACAGGTGACCTCTATAGACAGGTTCTGTAACATTGTACAGTCAAACCTGTGTACAGTGACCACCCAAGCGATACTAGAAAAGTGGCCACTGTAGACAGGTGACCTCAATCTGGTTCCATAAGGGGCCATCTACAAAGTAAGTACGCAAATTATTGTCTGAAATTGACCCCCCCCCCTCCCCCCTGTACGCACTTTTTATGCATGTGGTTGAATGTAGCGTACACATAATGCTGTTATCCGATCCGGGAACGATCCGATTTCCCGGCGATAATCGCTTCTGAGCCGGATCCGAGACGGATCCGAGAAATAAATTTTCTCGGTAGAAAATATCGGAAGATTTTGCCGACCCATTTTCTCCAGTAATTATTGAAAATGTGTATGTTTGACAGTCCATTAAAGTAGTGTAATTTAAATAAAGAATGGGGGAATCAATATTGTTTACTTTATGAGTGGTTATTTTGGAGAAATTCTTGGTTCATTAATTCGTTTCGCAGTCGAAAATTGAACAGGATGCGCAAAATTGCTAGTCATTTGAACAATATTGCCGACGGAAATGCACACAAAGTTAGGCCGACACTCTCGGGGAGACTTCAGATGTATATCTGTATGATCGAGCTGATCAGCCAGTGCATTCTAAAAGTGGCTCAAAATACGTATTTTGGTTATTTGCACCATGTTTAAATGTTTTGATATTCTACTTACATGATTGCATGGCGTTTAAAAGCTGAACAGAAAAAAACTGAGCCCCAAAGCAATGCAAAACACTACTAAAAAAATCGGTAAATAACAACTACATGTATAATACATAACAGATCGCGGATGAATCCGGCGTATGAAACAAAGACCCGTACACGAGCGAATATGCGTGAAACATGCCAGCAGTGCAGCGGCCCGAAAAGTTGCTGCTACCGGTACCGTAACTACTTCAACCTTCCCTCACGAACGTGCTTTGGAAATTTATCGATATATTCAGCCCAGTTTTTCATTGTTTTGGGGGTATTTTTAAAAATCTGTTCAGCTTTCAAATGCCATGTTATCATGTAAGTAGACTACCAAAATTGTGTTGATCACAAAAAGGCTAATTTATAGCCACTTTTTGAAGGCTCTCACCAAGAAGATCGTACATATTTTCATGTGATGTTTCCCCGTGACTGGCCGGCTGAGTTCTGTGAATGTGTGGCGCGATGCTGAACAAACGATCGATTTCTAGGCCCAATTCACTTCGGAAAAAATACTTTTCTTGCGAAACTTCGTTAATTCTGAATAGTCTGTAACTGTTTTTCTGTAAAGGTTGATATGTGCATGCCTCAAAGCGTCAACATTGTTAATATTATTGGCATATAAAACAAGAAAGATAAGTCTACAACGCTGCATTTTTTTCAGAGCAAATTGCAATATTATTTTTTTCCGAGATCCGATCCGATCCGAGAATCTCGTTAGCGATTTTGAATTCTACCGATCCGAGATCGATCCGGGATTTTTTCTTTACCTAACAGCATCAGCGTGAACCCCACTCCCACTCCCCCCCCCCCCCCCCCCCCCTCTTGTGCGTACATACTTTGTAGATGGTCCCTAACACTGTTTTTTCTCAGCAGAGAACACTTTTGGTGGCCACTATTAACTATAGACAGGTGACCACTAAGGCAGGTTTGACTGTGTAGTGAAAGGGGGATTGGCCCAATTCAACAGGATTGACAATCGGAGAGTAAACATGATCACTGAAGCTGTTTTGTCTTCTATTCCCATAAGAATTCTTTCTACCACCGTAACCACTTTCTTTTCCTGCCACAATCACTTCCTCCCCAGCAGGGCGTAAATATGTCAATTCCAAACCACATCATTTAATAGAAACAAAGCTTTTCCATTCATCCATGACTTTCACTTTTCTATGTTAAAAATAATTGAGACGTTTGGGGATTTTTCAAGCTAGTTTTTCAATTTGTCCCTTTTCTATAATGTATGTTCAAATAAATTGATTGCCTTTGGATATCGAAGCTAATTTATACCACTTTGACAAGCAACACAGATATATACACTGTATGTGCACTCTCTTCATCTGAATGGTGTGGCAGTTGCGTGCAGCTTGCAGAAACCTTTTCCCCTTTGGGCTTGCCATAAGCCACCCAACACCACAGAAATGCACTCCCTACGCCTGAATCAGTAAATGGTGCTTACTCATTCTTTCTCCCAGCAAGCAAGCCAGCGCCAGACCACATGATCATATCAACACAGGGTGCAAATCTTGGCAAGCCCAGCTAGAAACTAACAGACATCATACTTATGATCTTTTCCCCTTTTGGCTTGCCATAAGCCTCCCAACACCGCAGAAATGCACTCCCTGCGTCTGAACATAGACTTCTGATCCAGTGAATGGTGCTTACTCATTCGTTCTCCCAGCAAGCCAGCCAGACCACATGATCATATCAACACAGGGTGCAAATCTTGGCGAGCCCAGCTGGAAACTTTATACATACCATTCACATCGGTCTCGCAGATGAGATAGTAGAGGAAACTAATACAAGTACCCAGACGACCGACCGTATCATCCAAATCAACAATCATACGTTTGGAGCTCTTACTGCGTGCATCATTAAATTGGAAGAAGCTCTCCCTTGGAATGTTTATCGGTGGCAAGGACGTATAATGGTGATTCTCGTTTCAATTTATATATTCAAGCCTTTCAGGAACTCAAATGAATCTTCATATCTGCAAGATTCCGCCAGTTGATGTTTTTTTTTCTTCACTTTCTCTTCTTTTTTGTTATCGTCTAGTAAATCAGCTTTAAATAATTTTGTGTTCTTCTTTCATATTTATCTTCCATATATATCGTCTAGTAAATCAGCTTTTAATAATTTTGTGTTCTTCTTTCATATTTATCTTCCATATATATCGTCTAGTAAATCAGCTTTAAATAATTTTGTCTTCTTCTTTCATATTTATCTTCCATATATATCGTCTAGTAAATCAGCTTTAAATAATTTTGTCTTCTTCTTTCATATTTATCTTCCATATATATCGTCTAGTAAATCAGCTTTAAATAATTTTGTCTTCTTCTTTCATATTTATCTTCCATATATATCGTCTAGTAAATCAGCTTTTAATAATTTTGTCTTCTTCTTTCATATTTATCTTCCATATATATCGTCTAGTAAATCAGCTTTTAATAATTTTGTGTTCTTCTTTCATATTTATCTTCCATATATATCGTCTAGTAAATCAGCTTTTAATAATTTTGTGTTCTTCTTTCATATTTATCTTCCATATATATCGTCTAGTAAATCAGCTTTTAATAATTTTGTCTTCTTCTTTCATATTTATCTTCCATATATATCGTCTAGTAAATCAGCTTTTAATAATTTTGTCTTCTTCTTTCATATTTATCTTCCATATATATCGTCTAGTAAATCAGCTTTTAATAACTTTCCTTCCTCTTTCATATCTTCCATATTTTTAAGCTTTATATCTCTTTTTCAATTATAAACTTTCTTCCTGTTTTCTACTTCTTTTAATACTCTCTCTCCCCCTTTCTCCCTCTCAATCTAATTTGTCTTTAACTGTTCTCTAACCCTCCCTATTTCAAACAGTTCCTCTCTACCACTCTCCTTTCTTTATTTCTCTCTTACCCAGTCTCGCTTTATCAGTATCACTCACGCCCTACTTCAATCAGCATATCTCTATCTTTATTCAGTCCCTTTCTCCTCCTCCCCTTTTCTCTCTGTCCATTTCATTCCATTTCTTTCTCCCCCTCTCTTATAAATCTCTCATCCCTTCTCTCAAGTCCTTCATCTACCTCTTCCAAAAACAAAGAAAAGGTCATCTTAACGTGTAATTGTAAATAATTAAAGATGTAAATTTATTTTGTATATTTTGTAAAGCTGCCCAGAGATAATTTTATATTAGATGCTATAGAAATCGTAATATATTATTATCATTATCTTTTCATCTTCAATCACTAGCGGATGACCCAGTCTATCACTCTGCCTGTACACCATGGAATGACAACAACAATCAGAGAGATTTCTTCTTCACCTTCAAGCATTTGATTCATTGTGTCTGTACACCATGGACTGAAAACAACAATAACAGGGAGATACTAACGCACCAATGGGATGCCAGCCTACGGAAACTGCACACTCGCCAAAACGCATCTGATACAAGTTTCATCTGATCTCCTCAAGTTGGACAAACTACTGAGTGAAACTCTTATTTATTGAATGGTGCCAGGAACATTTTATTTGAATGTCAGATCTGAAAGTTCTGCAAGTTGGAGGAAGATATATAGTGGAACAATTATCTATTCATTGACTGATGCCCAGAAACACTATTTGAATTTCGTCTCAAAGTTCCTCAAATTGGAAGGAGTACATCTAGTCAAACTATTACTTATTTATTAACCGATACCAAGAACGCTTGATCTTAATTTTATCTGAAAGTTCTGCAAGTTGGAAGAAGATATAGAGTGGAACTATTAACTATTTATTAACTGATGACAGAAAGACTTAAGTTTCATCTGAAAACTTCCTCAAGTTGGAGGGAGTACATTTAGTAAAACTATAATTTATTTATTGATCGATTGATTGATTTGTATTCAGCTGAGTGACCTACCTACTTAAGAAGGTAAGTAACAATTAATAAAATTTCCTCTCAATTTGTTATGGCCGAAACAAACATTTATTGGCCCAAAATTGCATTAAAATTGGAGCCCGTCTACTACTCAACTCAATACCTCACCCCCCTTTTTTTAGTGTTACGTTGCTATTAATTGCAATTCAGAACATGTGACTTAATGCACAAATCTGATTGGTTCAAATGTGCATATTTTCTGACTTGCAATTAATTACAACTTAACAAATCGATTGCAGCTCTTTGTGCAATGCTCCCCTGCGTTGTTTTATACACCATTGTACATAGCTTCCCCCCTCTGTACTAGGCTATAGGTGATACGGTGAATTACACTTGGTAAAACCAGGGTAGCGCAGCGCAGCTGGGCTCTGGGCCAATGGAAACTGTTCCGCTTGCCAAAAATAATTGATATATGAAGTTAATTTGAACTTTCCCCTATTCGGAAGAAATAAATGATAAATTATTACCTCATTTATTTGGATGAAACCGATTATTGACATTGTTTTAAACAAATTGTTGATTTGTGTACACCCCGAGGCCGAGTGACCTTTTTCTATTAAAGGTCGGTAACAATTAATCTACATTTTTATTTCGGTTCATTACATTTATTCCCTTTTCAAAAATTGTATGTTTGGGCAAGAACACTTTACATGAATTCATCTGAACTTTCTCCAAGTTGAAAGGGAAAAAATGATCATAAATTGGGGGAATACAGGGCTAGGAGGGGCTGCCCCTCCCACTCCCAGTTTTAAAATCTAATATTCCTTTTTTTTTCAGTGTGGGAGGGGGTGGGGGGGGGGGGGAGGGGAGAGAGAGATGAAAAAGGGGAGCAAAATCTTATTTTCTAGCAAAATCATAGTATGATGAAGAGAGGAAGGATAGGGAATATTCATTAATCATATTTAAAAGAGATCTACATTTGGTTTGCCTTTCAAACTCTGAACATGAGTATCTCCAAAGTTCAGCATAAAGAATGTTGGTGGCCTGAAGTTAAATTTTGGTGGCCCCAGGCCAGTGGGCCAGTGCAAATTTAGAGGCATATTTCACATTATCAAAAAAGTTGTAAATTTTGTTTTCTATTTCTTACCCCCCCTTCAGAAATATGATAAAAGAAAAGGAAATGATGTCTATGATAAAAATAAAGTCAAAATCTAATAGAAAGTGGGATCTAACTGAATATGTTCATAATACCTTTAAATGCCACGAGCTACAAGTACCTAGCCAAAAGGCAAATAAGATAGATAACTAGGTCAAGTTACTCTTAAAGAATTTTAGATGACCTCGCCCGCCGTTTATTGATTTTATGTGCCATCACTAAAAATGTTTACTTTATGTTGATGCAACAAAACCAAACTGAAATAAAGACCAACAATCCTGAGGGGGAACGGTTTCAGATAACTCTGTTTGAAAATTGAAAGAAATTGACCTGGGAGGTATTCACACTGGAAAATTTATTTAAGTAAAGTCCAAAAACTAGATTTCAGATACCTCTGTTTCTCTTGTGAGATAGATGTTCAAAAGGGACTTGGACGGTATCCACACAGGAAAATAAATCTGTTTGCAGTCACAGAATTAACATAAAGTCTAAAAACTAGATAATAATGGGGAACATTTCAAATAACTCTGTTGCCTTTGTACTATTCAAAAGTGCACAACATGGACCTGGAAGGCTTTCAAACTAGAAATAAACTTGTTCGCAGTCATGATATCAAGTGTTTTTTTTTAGTGGCAGGCTTTCACGAACAATTTACATTCTGGAACATTAGAATAAGGTGGACAATTTCAGATATCTCTGTGTTGCTCTTACTAGAGGGACGTTCAAAAGTGAACAAAGACCTGGAAGGCTTTCACACTAGAAAATAAACTTGTTTGCAGTCACGATTTCAAGTGTTTTTATATCATAGTGGCAAGCTTTCAATAATAATTAACATATATTTTAAAAATACCAAAAACTAGAGAATAAGGTAGACAATTTTAGATATCTCTGCGTTGCTCTTACTGGAGGGACATTGAGAAAGAAATTGACTAAAAATATTTTTTACACTGGAAAAAAAACTTATTTGTAGTCAAAATTTGTAATAAGAATTAACGTTTTGGAAGAATATAAAGACCAAAAAAAGATCAAAAGGGGGGAAACAGACAACTCTGTTGCTCTTACTGCTGGACATGCGAAAGAAGAAGAAATAGATTAGGAAGGCTTTCATACTGGAAAAAAAATTGCAATCATGTCTGCAAGATTAAAGATTTGATTAAAGTTATGAACTTTTCACACAGCAAAAAATGGGTTCAGAGATAGAAACCTTGATGCAAAACAGGACGCAAACTAGGCAAACTAGGTCAGGACGATAATGGAATATGGCAGCATTAACCAGTTTTCTGGTGTTTATTGAATTTATATGTCAACACCCTGAGGGAGGGGAGGGGGAAAAAAAGGGTGAAACTGAAAAATGTGAAAACATAAATCATGACAGAAAGATAGTTAGTATATATCTGCAGGGGAAATATTTACGCTAATTCACTTGTCTTTGCCCTTGCCAGAGGAAATGTTCATTGAAAGCCAAAGAAAATGTCTAAGATTTGTTTTCACAATTTCTACAAATATTTGTATATGATGAGTAACATGCACAATCAAAATAAAAAGAAGGAAAAAAATGCCATTAGCAACACTTTTTTTGAACTTTCATACAGTGTTTTCATAACGCGGAACAATTGAAATGATGTTGTTTAATGTTAATAAAATGTTATGATTTGTGACATTTCACGAAGCCATCCATTAAAAAAATGAGTCACGAATTGTCTCTAGATAAATTGTACTGACAGAAGGTCAAAACCCAACTGGCATAAGTTTCTACGAGTTGCAACACTATATGAAAGGCAGTACATTCCAAATTACAGTTGAACAATTAAAGGGATGTCATTTACTGTCAACAAATCTGCATACTTTTGAGAAGAAACTATTGTGGATTGTGACTTTTTCACAAAACTATCCAGAAAACGATGAGTCATGAATTGTCTCTAGATAAATTGTAGTGAAAGAAGGTCAAAACCCAACTGGCATAAGTTTCTATGAGTTGCAACACTATATGAAAGGCAGTACATTCCAAATTACAGTTGAACAATTAAAGGGATGTCATTTACTGTCAACAAAATCTGCATACTTTTGAGAAGAAACTACATATTGTGGATTGTGACTTTTTCACAAAACTATCCAGAAAACGATGACTCATGAATTGTCTCTAGATAAATTGTACTGAAAGAAGGTCAAAACCCAACTGGCATAAGTTTCTATGAGTTGCAACACTATATGAAAAGCAGTAAATTCCAAATTACACTGATTAATTAAAGTGATGTCATTTAATGTAAACAAATCTGCATACTTTTGAGAAGAAACTGTTGAGGATTGTGACTTTTTACAAAAGTATCTAGAAACAATGAGTCATGAATCATTGAATGGTCTCCAGGTGAATTGTATTGACATAAGGTCAAACCCCAACTGGCATAAGTTTCTATAAGCTGCAAATCTATGAAAAGCAGTGAGGGAAAAATATGCAATAAATGACACTAAACAATTAAAGTGATGTCATTTACTGTCTACAAATCGGCAGACTTTTGAGAAGGAACTGTTGAGGATTGTGACTTTTTACCAAATTATCTAGAAAACAATGAGTCATGAATGGTCTCCAGGTGAATTGTATTGACATAAGGTCAAACCCCAACTGGCAAAAGTTTCTATCAGCTGTATATCAAATGAGGGGCGCTGTATATCAATGAGGGGCGGTGAATGTCAAAAAATATCTATGCAATACATGCTGTCAGAAGTTTCGATGACCGGCAAATCTATGAAAGGTAGCTCACTGGTTTAGATCATCCAATTTAGATAGAATTTCTTATCAAATAACACAGATGGAAATGGCAATGGCATTTCTAACGAGTACATAGGGAAGAAATCTGATTTTATACTAAAACAAATACTTTTCAAGAAAAATTTAAAGCATTTTCTCCCGGTTTTACCTTTTTGCCCACCCATAACTCACCATAGTTCATCAAAATGGGAAATTCAATAACTTTGAACAGACAGTCACGGTGCTCAACACTAACTTTTTTCGCTAGTGGCAAGTGAAATAACTCTCTCACATTTTATTATGGCACTTTTGGAAAAGCAGTCCTGAGCTAAACTTTTAAATGTTCAATATTTATGAGGCCCGTGTATCAAGTGGTGTTCACAGCACCATACAATAATTGTTTCTACAATATATCTGCTTTACATCATATGACAATTTGTGGATGTATGACTGCGACATCTTAAACCCCTTTTTAATTGAGGAAAATAGTCGCGGTAACGTCCGGACGTTGTCAGGAAGACATTCTACCGCGTTTGTATTAAAAAGGTCCAATCGAGGTAACGTCCTGACAACAGCGCGGTAGGATTCAACCTAGTCGGGCTAGGGTAATAGCGAGGTAACGTCAGGACGTTGTCAGGATGTTAAAGGTACTTCAGATTCGTCAAATCAGATGCGCGGCGCCATCTTAAGTACACGTTGCGCACGGTGCGTGATGCACGTTAGCTCAGTGTCATGCGGTGCGCGCAAACTGGCCCAGTTCAAAATGGCGACCCGCTGTGTAGCATCCCCACGCTTGATGCTCTTTAAGCTGATAAACATTGTATTAAAAAGCGCGCAGAACGTTACCCGGGTAGATGACGTCATGGCCGTAAAAAATGTAAACATTGCAGCGATCGCGTTTTGGATCGGGAACATGTGGTACTCTTGTAAACAAGGTTGCCAATTTAAACTGCTGTAAGTTCACACACAAACACTATTCCACATACTCCTAATTTTAGACTTAAATGTGCCCAAATAATACAAGTTATAATACTATGAATATAAAAATTGGAACAAGTTTGCATGCTGTGAATTGCACGGAACAGTAGCATTATGGCTACCCACCGCAAATCCATGATTACTGTTGAAGTTTGAAGTCGGATTGAAGAATAATAGATTCGTACCGTACGTGTAAGGAATATAAACCGGTATAGTATTATTACATGCGCTATAATTATGCAGCGAAAAAAAAACTAGCGTGACTATAGTAGACTGACAATTGCGCTCCCGATTGCCTGTTGTATATTACCCGATATGAATTGACCGTCAAAATTTCCCGCGCTAATGTATACCAGCGCGCGCCGATTAGCACATGTCACGCCAGCTGGTCGCATGATGAGAGAGGTGCGGTTGCTATAGTAACCTACCCGTGTGACTCGGAGAAACACTTTTGATTAAAAATGCTGCACAACCTCTCATTGCGTGTTTTACGACATGACCTCCTACTGTTTTTATGGAAATCTTACTCGGGTAAAAGCGAGGTAGAAAACACGTTCTCCAATTAAAAAGGGGTTAAAGTGTAACCAAATCTTTGCTGTTAATCATATATCAGATTTATCAATATTGACAAATTTGCAATATTTTTCTTTCAAAATGTAATTGTTGGGGGCCAGTATATTCCATTCTCTAGCCACCAAAACCGGAAACATTATTATTTCACTATCCCAAACAGGCAACTAGAAGAAAGTTAGTGAGGAGACCTGTCTAGATACTTTGTAATCAACTTTCTTTCCTTGCATTTTTAAAGTAATAATGGAAACTTGGCAACTACTGCTGAGCTCTTAGTTTGTGTTGAAGAGGCTGTTGGTAGCAGAGATATGGGGAAACCCCTACATATGATCTGAGATTTTTAAAAATATAAAAATCTTCAGGCCAATATGCTAAATTTGTCTTGGGCTAAATTTGTGCATACCTTCTTTCCATTTTATTTAAGATTCAATCATTTCACCTAAGTAGTCAATTTAAGCAATCATAGAAATTTGGAAACTACCTGGGGATTCAATGTTAGTGGCATTGGTACTTTTTAAGTCTGATAGGCTAAATTTGTCTTGGAAAATGTGCATACCTTCTTAACATTCAATCATTTTATCTAAGTTGTCAATTTCAACAATCATGGACATTTTGAAACTACCTGTTAGCATCGTTGACACTTTTCTGACTGTTAGGCCCCAAAGCCCCTAAAACATTTACTTCAGACTCTCTTCTTTCCCCTTCAGCAAATCATGGACATTTGTTATCACTCTCTATGCTGCGCTATTGTTGGTGTCTCTTGTGTCTTGGGGCCCCTCTACAATACATTTTTTTCACAAAAAATGTTTGCAATTTTCTTCGTTTTAACATGACTTGACTTGACATTGTTTATCCTTTCCACTTGTCAGCCATCATGGAAATCAAGTTACTAACTCTCCACTCCATGTTTGGATTCATAATATGCTCCTATTTCTAGTGGATGCACCCTTTAATGCTGAAATGTCATAAAACAAATCCCCCGACAGAAAAATCCCCCCTACGATGTATTTCTCACTAACAATTTTGAATTTTAAGCCATATAACAGTATTGGGAAAGTTACAAAAAGTATCTTTATTGGCCATTTGTTGAAATAACATTAACAGATTTAGTTATGATATATTCTTTCACATATGGTTGGTGAACCCCAAAAAATCATATTTTGTCTTTGTTTGTGTGTGCGGCGTTTCCCAATACTGTTATTTGGCTTTAAAAGAGACTTAACATTGTTTATTCCTCTATCAATTTCAGCAATCATGGAAATAAAGCATCTACCTCTTAGCTCCATCCTGATGTCGATGGTCCTATTTCTAGCGGGAACATCCCTCCACGTCGTCGAAGGTCTTAAATCAAAGCCCCTACCCCTTAACCAGGAAATGGCAGAGGATCCTACCGCGGGTGTGTGCCGCCCCTGCTGTGATAGGGGGGCCCCCGGACCCCCCGGGCCCCCTGGCTTCCCGGGTGTACAGGGACCCTCTGGTATCTCAGGTAGGTTTAATTTTCTTGTACAAAAATAACGTGTTTAAGTTATAATTTCTTCCCAATGCTAATGTATAAAATAATATGTTAACAAAGAAACAAATAAGACCATGTGGTAGGTTCACAAGAAAGCTTTCAATGAATACAAAATTTTAAATGTATTTATTTTTTTTGTAACTTGTTCATTTTTGCCATTACGTTTCTTTTGAACACCAGGCCCCATATCCGGCATAATCCCCACTATCTTAGTTCCATGCTAAGTCTATTTCAAATAATACAGGTTTGTGAGCAACAAAAAGTTTCCTAGTCCCCAACTAATAATAATAATATACTTGATTAATATGGTGCATAATATGACTGATAATCATCTCTAAGCGCTGTACAATGATCCCCAGTCATAGGATACGATGCAAACCAGGGTTAGCTGGTTTAGCCTTTGGTGCCCACTAAGTTAACCCTAGTTAGCAACTAAAATATTATGTGCTTAATTCTTAGTCACGTCATCCAGATTAGACTTGGCATGCAACTAAGCTAGCGGGCTTTTATGAATATGGGCCCACGCCAATAGACATATATATTTATTTATTTATTTATTCATGGTATTTTTTAAACAGTATGGCATCAAACAAGCTGAATTGCACATGCTAAACATTCACTTAAATCAAAACGAACAATATAATTCATATAAACACAAACCATAATTGTGAAATTTAAATTACATGTACATGTATCACTTCAGATCTATATTTCACCTCTAACATGCTAGAAACAATTCCTCCTACAACAATGTAAACACTACCTTTAAATGTGCACTAAATGCTCTCTGGTGTGAATAGGAATCAGGCAGTTCGAGGGTCTGAGGACGTGCAATAATCGACTCCGAGTCAGATAGACGGAAGGTGCCAATTTAGAGAGTGGCGCAAAAATGTCCTTATTGAGGACAGATCAGCTGGCATCATGTGTCTGTAGGAAATCATAAGGTCACGACTCGTTTGTTTTGACTGAAACCTGACTCATCCTGGCTGGAAAGAGTGTGTGCTCCCAGCAGTCTTGCTGTCATGAACCCTGAATAAATCTGTCAGATTTTACCAAATCATTATAGGGATCTAGTAACTTTGTTGACATACGTTCAAAAAGGGTTGATAAAAATGTGTATTTCTGTGATCTGTTACATGTATGTCCACTGAGTGATGTGTGAACATTCCATGGTAAATGAGTGTCAAGTGAGCAAGTAATGAGGAAAATTGCACAGGGATTTTTACAAACTCATTGCAACAACGTTGTACACAGTTGAACTTCTCCACTAGAGAATTTCAAATCTGACGACTTCAATCATACATATCTTTATACTGAAAGAGAAATTCAGAAAACTTTAATAAACCTGTGACTTCTCCTACTGATAATATGAGTACAATGCGGTATGAGAGAACTACTAGAGTTTTTGTATTTGTGGATTTTGACAATGTCATTCCTTTAAAAATGTTTGACTCGCTGTCCTCAATTGCGCATTGTAGTAATTTACATAACAAGCCTCCACACTAATTTTCCACTTTTATTAAAATCAGTTAATGTTTTAGTGACTCACTGTTCTCATTTGCGCATCGTAGTACCTAGTAAACTATCCCTTTTCTCTGCTGGCCCATTTGGGAGAGTAAATCATAAATTGTCCAATTTCATTTGCCCAAACAAGCAATTAACTTGCCCACTTACAACTAGAATATCAAGAGATTTAAACATTAGGAATTACATTTTCTTTCGTAGTTGAACAGAAATGTAAGTTGCCAGATGAGGCAATTTATGAAATTTTACTTGCCCCAGGTAATCGGGCGAGTGCTAGTGTCGAGCCCATAACTTCCACGCTCGTGGTGCATTATTGATATTACCCGGGTCGTTGGATACACACTGCATTTATTCCAGTACATAAAGTGCACATTTTCACTCCCCAGGGAGCATTCCAGGTTTAAACTGAGGTCGTTCAAAACATCATAAATGATCTGCTTGGAAAGTGGCTGACAGTATCGCAGGCTAATTTGTTTGAACCTCAAAGGAAGACTAAAGGAAGAGGTTATTATAGTCTGTTCAAACTTTCCCTAAAGACTTTGGCATAGTTAGTTATTTAGAGTATCACACAAAAAACCCACAAGCAGTCACTGACTGTGGAAACAACACACTTTGCTATTTTTTAACCAGTTAAAAGACAATTTGATTTTGGCAATTTGTATTCACTTTGCATTTCCATAGACCCCACCCCAAGTACTTTTTAGCAACCACTTCTGAAAAGGATAAATAAATTTGAGGACAAAGAGATTATTACTCAGGATCATGATGATCCTACAGAAAAGTCAACATTTATTATAGACTCTAAAACTGATTAAGGCAAATTTGTATTCACTTAGACTTTCGTTAGACCCTTACCAGCACTTTTTTTTTGTTCCCTTTTAATTTGTGGACAAAGAGATTATCACCCATGCCATATGATGATAATGATGATCCTCCAGAAAAGTCAACATTAATTACAGACTATAAAACTGATTAAGTCAATTCAGACAAACAATTTATCCTTTGTCATGATCCCTAATTAGGCGTAACTCGGTCCACCCTGCTTGCTTCAATGTCTTTGTTTTGGTATTTTCCAGATGTCTGAAATTCTTCTGGAGTGACAATGGCAGTAGCAATGACCTTGAGGTGATCAACTATTTAGCATTATTATTTCATTAATCATACCAAGATGTGTTTCCATAAGTCAGAATGAGTGAATTAGCGTGATGAGTTTTCAAAACAAATTAAAACTGATGTACTGACAGGATAGGACATTCTTTTGGCCAGCCAAAAAACAAAGTACTCCATGTTTTATAAGCGTTTTAAAGATACTGCCTTTGTAACCTCAGCTCCACTATATATATTCATAAAGACATTCAGGTACAATAATATCTGGAATATTTAATTGTCTATGCTTTTGGAAGGTGGCCTGGGTGGGGGGGGGGGGGGGGGGGAGGGGGGGGGGAGAGAAACGTTGACATCAACAAGGATTACACTTTAACTTCCTGATATTGTGCCAAGGATGACATTTAAAACAAAATTACATTTTTGCCTCCCTACTTTTGTTCTTTTACTTCTCCTATCTAGTGGAAGAGATTAACCTTAATTGCCAACAGGAACATGGTGGGCCCTGTATTAACTCTACGGAGATTGCAAAATCTAGTAGGGAACAGGTTAAGCAACCTCAATACTGGAATGACGATGAACAATGTGAATTTATAAATATCTAAGTGCTAAGGGACTAATATTCACATTTGATTGATATCTTGTAGGTTTAGAACCTCATCTATAATAAATAAAAAATGACAAGAAAAAACATCAGTTGTCCCTGGCTTTAAAGGGATCTAGTAACTTTGTTGAGATGTGCAAAAACTGATGAATGGTTGATGCAATGTATACTGTTGTTATCTCATATGTCCTCAGGGTATTGTGTGAAAATTTCAGGTCAAATGGACAATGTATGGCCAAGTAATGAGCGAAAATGCAAAGTGATATTGGGTGATATTCACCAACTCACTGCATTCACTTTGTACAGGGATGAAAATCTCGCCCGGAGATTTTCTTATCTAAATACTTCAATCATACATATCTTTGTAATGAAAGGGAAATTTGAAAAACCGAAAGCTGTCCCATGATTTTATTGTTAATACGAATACAACAAGGTATAAAGGAACCGCTAGAATTACAATTTTATTTTGAGGATTTGGACAATGTTACTAAGTCCCTTTAAGGGTCTAGAGGAAGGAAACACAGACAACAAGGCTGTCATCTTTCTTGATATCAAGCCAGAGTTGGCTCCATCCGTGTTTCCTTGTTTTGATACTGATATTTCTGCAGAATGTAACCCTTGGCTTTCATATTTCACGATTAAAGTGCCTGTCTGGAACGTATATGAGCACTAGAAATCACATGATACTGCGATGGTTTATGATATATATGCTAAATCATTGTATTACCTTCTGTGCAAATCATATGTCATAATTCCTCATTATTTTTAGGAATAACCTAAATTTGTATGTGTCATTTAGAATTAAGTGCCGCGAGTGTGTAATTTGATGCATAGGCTTGTGTGTTAAAAGGAGGGCTGAAATACAAACAATATCTCTAGATGTTTGATTGGAAATTTCATACACAGTGTAGTAAAACACCCATTGTGGCGGCTACATGTCTAGAGCAGCCAACCTACCTACAGTGGCCACCAGAAATTTCCCCTGCAGAGGAAATCAATGTTCTGAAACCACGACTTTCATGCTAATGTTATGGAACCTGTCTACATAGGTCATGTATACAGCTGCCACATTTCTTGTTTCCCATTGGTGGTTACCATACACTAGTTTGACTGTATTTCTTTATCTAGTTTTTTTTTGTTCAAAGGTGAAATGATTGGTGAGACAATTTAAGATTCTGCAAAATCCCTAAATGGTCTTTAAGCGCCAAGGCTGTGTTGGGAAAAACCCTAAAGTGAGCTGCCAATTTTTGCCATTATTTCACAATCATATAAACAAATATGTCACACTTGGGTCCTGTTGTAGAAAGTGATGCAATCGATTGCAATTAATTGTAAGTCAGATCATGTGACTAAATGCACAAATGTGATTGGTTCAAATGTGCATATTTTCTAACAAGTGCAATTAATTGCAACTTCACAATCGATTGCAAATCGTTATATCTATTTATTATCAGAAGAGTCCACTTGACAATGTTCTTTAACTGATTTTACATGAATAGCTTAATCCTCATTTCACAATATGAGCAGAAAGAGTGAATAGTTGGGGGATCACCTAGGGGTGAGGGTCTGGGGATTCTATGGAGTGGGTGTCAATGTTGGCTCATTGCGTTTCCTCTTGAGCACCTTCACTAAAAAACATGCAGTATCATTCAAAATGAGACCAAAAACCAAAACAAAGTTGCAACCCTTACCTGTTTAGACCCGGCACATCATTATGTACAAGCCTGCATCCTACTGTTCATTGAAACAATTCAAAAAGGGAGAATAGTTGAGGGATCACCTTTAATGTTGAGGGTCTGGGGATTCTATGGAGTGGGTGTGGATGTCTGATGTTGGCACATAACGTTTCCTCTTGAGGGCCTTCACTGAAAAACAAGCAGGGTCATTCAAAATGAGACCAAAAAACATAACAACCCTCTTGGAAACTTGAAACACCATTATGTTCAAGCCTCAATCTGCCTCTATCCTAATTTTCAATGAAGCATTTAAAGTAAGAATAGTTGGGAAATCACCTTTAATTTTGAGGGTCTGGAGATTCTATGGATTGAGAGTAGATGTAGGCTCATTTCCCCTGAGTTAATACACTTAAAAAAACATGCAGGGTCATTCAAAATGAGACTAAAAACAAAAAAAAAAGTGCAACCCTGTTCAAAAGGGAGAATAGTTGAGGGATCACCTTTAATGTTGAGGGTCTGGGGGCTTCTATGGAGTGGGTATGTGGGTGTCAATGTTGGCTCATTGCATTTCCTCTTGAGGGCCTTTGAACACTAAAAACATGCCGGGTCATTCAGAATGAGACCAAAAACCAAAACAAAAGTGCAACCCTGTTTATACCTGGCACATCATTATGTGCAAGCCTCTGTACCCTGCATATCGAAGCGATTTGCCTTAGTCGGAAAGGGTTCTTTTATTCTACACTTAAACATTAATAATCAATGTTTCTTTGGGGTGTGGCTATGTAATGCTTATTGGGTTCCCTCTGAGTCTCTCTACACAAAAAAAATACTAAAAAATACATCAACATTGGACCTAGAAAAAGTGCAAGCAACTAAATGTACACCCATGTTTTCATAGATATACTATGTATGTAGATAACATTGTCTGCCATAGTGCTCAGACTTTTTCCCCTGTTTTATGCTTCAAGTTGAGGGTCACGAGACAAGACACAGTTAGAAGGCTATGGATGTTGGCCAGAGTCGCTACACTGAAAAACATGCAGGGTCAGTTAAAAATAAATGTGAAACAAACTAGACCAAAAACAAAACAAAAGTGCAACCACATTGGAATTTTTGGAACATTGTCATGATCGAGCAATCCTTTATAGGCTCTTGTTTTGTAGTTCAAACAACTTCAATGCCAAAGAGATGATCATTACAAGTAGGTATTAAATCTTCTTTACTTTTTGGTTGCTCAATGAAAATATTTGGTAGGTTGGTCTAACTTGACCTCTAGAGATATAAAAGTTTAAACCTCTGTATCTAGTTTTCCCATTGGCAACTTTATACATTGCCATAACTTTTTCCCTTTCTTTCTCAACGGGTGAAGAGGTGAGGTTGTTGCACATTTGGCATCTTCCAAATTGCTTTACTGAAAAAGATGCTGGTTTAGGTAAAAAAAGAAATAGACCCCAACAAAATAAAAAGAGCAGCCCTGTTCTGCAGGGCAAAGTCAAAGTCCTTGAACCAATCTTGTTTTCATGGAAGCCAAAAGATATCTTAATAAATTTTCCATTTAAAGCTTAGCACAATATTCAGGCTCTCTGCAAATATATATTTCTGAGTTCCTTTGTAACATCCACAGATTAATCAGAGTCACTATCACTCCTCGCTTAGTTCCTTTCATGTTCTGTTCTTATACACTTTATTATATACCTCTCTCTTCTTTTTCAAGTTCAAGTTCACGTTCAAGTTAAAAAAGAGTGTATTCATTCAATTGACAAGCAGCTCAAGACTGAATTTCACATTTGTTACATATAACATTTTACAAGATAAATTATTGAAATCAGATTCATAAAAACAACATATTGAAAAGTACACATTAAATCATACCAATGGCAAATTTTAAAAGTTAAAAAAAGGTAATGAGAGGGCAATCTTGTGGTGATGGGCACACATGTTTGAGTGGTGGGCCCCTCCCCCTTAAAAATAAGAAACTCATCAAACAACCCCCAAAGACCCAAACATTATTTTCCAAATCTCTGAACTCATGAACTGACATTCTATTTATATTATTTTCTGTTATATGTCTCATGCAGGAAACTCTGGCAACAATCCTGTACAGAAATCTTAAGCATGCCGCAAGTCAGTGGCTAGCTAGTGACTAGCTAGAGACTAGCTAGCGGCAAGCTTAATAGGCGATCTCTGATGAAATTGTGAGCATGCAGCATATTTTATGCATGCAGATAAATGGTCGCAAGCTTAATTCGGGCAGAGATCGCTTATAGAGCTTGCCACTAGCTAGTCGCAAGTTAGCTGCAAGCTAGTCGCTGGCTTGCAACCCACTTAGATTACTGTAGGGGATGGGCCACTTGTACCTCAGGGAATCAAAAGGGAAACACAGCCAGTTTGGGCACCTGATCCAAAGGAGCAGAGACTCAGGAACATGAAGATGATTTTTGACTACTTTTTGGCACCTAATCAAAGGGGATCATGAGCTAAAAATCTCTTTTCTTCCTTATTTTTGCACTATTTTTCATACATCTCTTATTACCATTGAAACAATGGCCCCATGGACCTCAGGGGATCAAGAGGGAAGCGAGACTAATTAGGGTACCTGATCCAACGGAGCAGAGGGGCAGTCAGCATCCTTTTTCATAAATTCTAATTTGTTGTTTCTTTTTCTATGTACAAATAATCATGGCTACAAAGGCAACAACAAGCGTTAGAATCGGAAGTGATGTAAGGAGGATTTTTAAAATCTATCTGGTGAACCTAAATCCAAAGCGATCATCAGCTAAAAGTCTTGTATTCTTCCTTATGTTGCACTGTTTTTTCCAATCTGTTTTATTATGTCCCACGATCTGTTATTTGTTTTCTTTTTCTGCTGTCTCACGCAGGAAACCATGGCAACAATGGAAACAACGGGCCACACGGACCACAGGGAATCAAGGGGGAAGCGGGCCCACTTGGGGCACTCGGCCCCAAGGGGTCAAAGGGCAATGAAGGCTCCATCGGACTACCTGGGAAGCGAGGTCAAGCGGGAGATTCGGGAATACCAGGTGACCCTGGCAAAGCAGCAGGCGGACAGGGGACCAGAGGGCCACGGGGACAGATCGGACCGCGCGGCCTGAAGGGAGAACCAGGTGACAGCGTCGCAAACGGGATAAATGGGCGGCGGGCCCACCCGATGCGTCGCTGGTCCGCTTTCTCGTTCGGCAGCACCAAAATCGTCACCGCTTCCAACCACGACGACATGGTGCTGCACTTTGACCACGAGTTTGCCAACGTCGGTGGGGACTTTGACGTCGAGCGGAGTGTGTTCACGTGTGGCGTCAATGGGACGTACTACTTTGTCTTCCACGCGAACAAGTGGTCTAACTCGCGCAACCTCTACCTCAAGCTGATGAAGAACGGGGACATGATCACGTCGATTTACGAAGACGCTGGTTACGATTATTACGACGGTATAAGCAACAGTCTCCTTCTTCACCTGGTACGTGGTGATCGAGTTTGGCTGCAACTGCACAGCAACAATGAGGTTTATGGTGGACTGGCGCGTATGACAACTTTCTCGGGGTGGTTAATCATGGAAGACTGATAAACCATCTAAGATGATAAATCATCTAGAACATCTCTTTTAAATAAAGACACCTTTCTTCTGCCATTAACCCGTTCAGTACGAGATTCTGACATCCCAATAGACTTTGTACATAGCCCACCCGGTTTCCGTAAGCAACAGGTTAATACAAAGCTGTGATCAGGTTTGGCATAGCGATTGCAAAGTTTATAGAGGTCTGGCTCGCATGACTACATTCTCAGTTGACTGGACTGACAAGAGATCTAATTTATTCATAAAATGACAAAAGACGAACTAACAATTGTGAAACTTGCTGCAGAAGACACAAACCTTGCAACACATTGCTATTAGTATGCATTTCAGGAAATCATTTGTAGAAGACAAAAACCTTGCTACAATATGCTATAAAGTAGCTAGCGATGAAAGAGTGGTAAGAAACCCGAGAAGAGTTCCAGACTTTTTTTCATATTTAGAGAACATCTTGCTGCAACATTTGCAGCTGAAATGCTAGAACAAAGTTGACAGAGGAATTGCATACATGTATTGGCTCGTGAAGAAAGACAGACATGTATGAAACTGTCGAGTTTTAGAACAAATTTGGGAGAACAAATCCTTTGACTGCCATGCAGTTCTTAATAATTCAGTAGACCATTTCGCAAGCATATTCTAATTATTAACGGTTGTTCCTTACAACAAGAAAACTTGCCTGATGTTCACCTGACATAGCAACAATGTATGCTAGGTGAATTCAATATATTCAATTGAATTTATAAGTAACTGAAATAGCTTGTCTCCCGGACATCAGGTAAGAAACGTGTATAAATTTGAATATGTTTGTGTACTGGACCCCGTTTTATAAAACGTCTGCAATTGTTGTAACTACCGTGACAACAGCAAAAATGCTTGATTCTGATTGGCTCTTGCTATAGAAGTTACAATAATTGGACATTTACAACAGTTGGAAAAGTTTTATGAAACAGGTCCCTGGTATATAATGTATGATTCCTAAATATAGAGTGTTCACATTGTACATACTTGTATAAATCTATTCACATTATTTTTTAAATCATTCATGAGAGAAATATATTTTTCATTTTTGCGAGACGAGTGCCTTCTTTGCATGAAAATAGAATATACATGTTCAAACCAGCTGTCGGAAGTAGGAAGTAAGTGCACTTACCAATTCAGTACCTCACTAGGGAAAGACCGACGATATTATAAGAGATTGTGTTGTCATTAGTGCCGAGTTATTCTAATTATTTTACTAACGTTCAAACGTTGTCTCTTAACATTTTAAAACATTTAAACGAAAAAGGATTTTTGTTTAAATTTTTAAAATTTAATGTTTAAACCTTTTCATAAATTTTGAAGCACTAGTTGTCATGTTTAATAGAGAGCATTTTTCAAAGAGCTAACAGAGTGACAGTGCATTCATTTGCGCACCAATATTTTACTGAACTTTAAGATGCCTGCAAAAGACACCAAGGTAATCATTCATCCAGCCCCAAGAAACTTCAGTTCGGAAGTGATATGGGCTATATTTAAGAACTTCATTAATCATAATTATTATTTCAGAACTGTGTTGATGACTTTATAGAACTAATAACCACATCCATAAACATGTTTACCAAACTTCATTACCTGCTAGAAGAAGGGTTGCTATTTACGGGTCGTTTAAATATCAAACTTGTAAATGATATTGTGAAGAGCACCTCGAGTCATCACGCAACAGTATTAAAGGCCCGGTCACAAATCACCAGATAGCGTAAAGGGACGCCCGACGGAGAGTAACATTTTCAATCTGTTCGTCTCTGTTCGTATGCATTTCTTGTCCGTTCCATGTCAGGCGTTGTACGTTGTTCTCCCCTGCAGAATGTTTTGTGCATGAAGCAATGGAGACGACTTTCACCACCGGATAATTTGATTTTGCACATTGTCTGTTCGTCGGGCATCCGTTTATAATGCAATACGGTGATGTGTGACCAGGCCTTAAGTAATCACTTAGAATGGCAGAGGCAATGAGAGGAAGCATAAATCATCGTGAGCGGTGACATTTGTCATTTCATCTCCCTGTTAAATACATGTCATCCAATAATGATGTGCATATTGCGTGGGTGTGGTTATATTTAGGTATGCAGAGGTTTGGGTGCTTGTGTCTGTCTGTCTGTCTGTGTGTGTGTGTGTGTCTCTCTGTGTGTGTGTGTGTGTGTGTATGTCTGTTTTTGTCTGTGTATGTGTATATTTGATTGTGTATGTGTGTCTCTCTGTCCATCTGTGTGTGTATGTTTGTATGTATTATGTCTGTCTATGTGTGTGTTTGAGTTTGTTTGTGTGTGTCTGTTTGTGTGTGCATGCGGATATGTCTTCATGCGTATGTCTGTAATATCTATGTGTGTTTAATTTTTTTTGTGTGTGTGTGTGTGTGTGTATGTGTACAGGTCATGAATAAAGATCTTTTTGTTGTTGTTAATTTTTTCTTTTTTCAAAAGATCTGTTCCTGATAATAATAAAAAAAAAAAAAATTTCCATCTACTCACCTGAAAATTGAGATTAAAAATTGTTTCTGGATATTTACAGATTTTAAGCCGACCATAAATCCTGATATTTATATTGTAGTAAATGTAGACTACATGTATGTCATATTTCCATTTTGTTTGTATGTATCAAAGTTGCTTATTTTAATTTCATAATATATTTGACAGAGCCTTGTACGATACCACCTTTTTTATGTGAACTTTCGCTCTATTTTTTATGAATGTAAATAATCTGGAAATGACTCATTTTGTAAAAAAAAAAAAGGAACAAAAAGATGTGTAGTGAAATAAAATTATATTTGAAACATCAGTGAGGAATTGAGGTTTCATATTTTCATTTGAGTGGCAAATGTGTGATTTGTTTGGTTTTATTACTTAAACGGAAAGTACAGTTTGGGTTAAGAGGGCACTTCAAGAATTTTTTTGTGAGGTAATGAGAAACTAAGTGTAAAACTTGAAAAAGCACACAATTTTTTTGTTTGATCAAAATCAGTTCATAAATAGCTGAAATATCCATGAATATATCCAATTGGAATAAATGTTGAAACCCAATAGGCCACTGGCCCGCTGGCCCAGGACCACTACACATTAGCTTTGGGCCACCACAGTTTCATTACTGCAAAAAAAAATTCCTGAATTTAGGCAACAATACAAATAGAATTTTGTATGTTTTTAAAATTTGTTTCAGGCCTCCTGATTTACGTTTCTGGCCAGTCAAATTTGAGAAATATAAATTGTACTTGCCTATTACTGCGCCACAATTAAAGGTGCACCTGTAAAGTACCAGATATTGCCCAAAATAACACTTGAGACTTCAATCCTACACCAAAATCATTGTAAGATATGTCCGAATGACGTGTGAAAGTTTCATTGAAAAAGAACACTGCTTTCCTGTTAAAAAAGCTAAATTTTGCGTTGGGTTTTACAACTAATTACAGTATGACATTTATGACGTTTATGACGTTTATGACCGTTTCTAAACGCTCTTGAGCTGAATGATTATCAATGATAGATATCATCATACTAAAGGGGCATTTGAAAAAATCTAACCCTATTTTAATCTTCTCTTACCATAAGCCAAACAACACGGTAGAAGAAAAATGTGGAAGCTCAAATTAATTTTTGTGGAGTTAGACACTTTACAGGTGCACCTATTTTGTTTATAGCAGTGGTATAAAATTGATAGTGCATAAGCTTCACCACATACATTCAATTTACCCGCCAAAAAAACAAAAAAAATCACAAATTCTTAATCATCATTCGGCTATTAACCAGCTTATGTTTGAAATTTCCAACAAAATTGCGAATCAATTTCCAGACATCAGCTCTCCATTACGAATCTAGGGTTTGGTTGCATCATCACCATCATCACAAGAAAAATTGAATCAGCGCGAAATGAAGTCTTTATTGTCTCATTACATGGAGAGTGGCCCCAGGTCATATACATTTGTTTTTGCTTACAATTATTGGGAGGAAATATGGTATTTATCAATTTCATTGTTCCATTTCCTATTACTCCATCTAGACTCCATTCCATCATTCTGACTCACTAGTGTTCTAATGATTGCTATTTTCTTTCTTCATTTTGATTTTGTTTCATGAGGAGACAGGGTGGATAAAGTGCGGATGGTCGATCAATTTCTAATTTTTTTCTTTTCCTTTCCTTTGTTTGTTGCTATGCGCTCTTTCTGTATCTCAATTGCTTCATCTTCACTCTTAATCTTTCTTTGGCATTGTTTTGTTTTACTTTCTTTCTGTTCTTATTTGGTTTAGGTTCAAATGATGTCGTGGGGATAAGAAAGAAATGACTGATCTCCAGAGGCGCGCACACATTAGTTTGCGGTCTCAATTATTGAAAGGAAACAAGCTGTTTTATCAATTCCCTTTTTTCTACACAATTCTCCCAAAAGAAATTCTACCTTTTATCCCCCAATATATCTAGTGGCATGGTACGAGCCCCTCCCCCCTCTAATAATTTGCAAACAAATATATTACAAAAGGGAAAAGAAATACACCAAGTGCACACCCCAATACGTAACCTGCCCCCCCCCCCCCCCCACAAAAAAAAAAAAAACATTAAATAAAATCAGGAAGCTCAGGATAAGTCACTGAATGTCTTGACCGTTCTTACTTTCTCATTAACTCTAGCAGCAGATGAATGTTCTCTGATAAAATGACTCTCTTTTCTGCAATTATCTTTCATTCTTTCCCCCATTGATCTCTCTCTATTTGTTCTTCTCTTTCTCCCTTCTTCCTTTGTTTTTTTTCTTTCATTTTTGTTTCCTCATCTAGGCAGATTAGATTCGGAAATGGGGATAGGTGAGAAAGTGCATTAATACGGCAATGATCAAGTTTTTGAATTATAGTTTAGCTCTCAATCACTGCAAGGAAATCAGCTATTTATTAACTTTTCCTTTTCTCTCTTTTTTATCTAATTTCTTTCTCAGTATTTCTCACATTATATAGCCCTGTCTTTCTTATGAACAAACACATGTGCTGACTAGCTCTCTACATATCTCTCTTTTTATTCTTTTTCTTTTTTGCTTATGTTCTAATTTTTTTAAATTTGACTTCAACCTATATTTGAAGAAGATTTGATTTCATAATCGGGTACACATATTCAACATCCAGACAAAGCCTGAGATACACTGCCCAGTCCTAAATGAGTTAAGTATGAGTGATTGAGACATTGATTTGGGATGGGTGAAAAAGTGCAGAAATAAGACAATGATCGAGTCGTAGACATGTCTTTGAGTCTTCGCAAATTGGATCTGACAGCCATCCAATTCCAAGGTCTGTCGCGGTGTCATAACAAGAAATGGAAACAAGACGAATATGTGGCCAGCTTGCACTTTCTTCAATGTTTACATACAATATCAAGTTCATCTTAGAATCTATATTTCGTCCTTCCATCATTGCTTTCAAACATGAACTTTTCAAAGGCGATGCTCAATTAGCACAGCCTGCGAGCCCAAGGCCACTAAAAAATAGCTTTGGCCACCAAATTTCATTGATGCTTAAAACCACTGGCCCAATTGCGCAACCAAATATAAGAGAATTTGTCATGTCATTCTTTGTTAGGGGCCACCAGATTCAGGTTTTGGGCCACTACAATAAGAACATTCTTGTTTTTACTTGCCAGGCCGGACCGGGCCGGGCTGGGCCATAAGGCAAAGAAGTTAATCTCTAGCATTGTCAAAGGCTTAAACCAATTTACAGAAACAACCCAATTTTCTAGTCAACAAATTGTGAAAATGTGACACGTTTTATATTTAAAGAGTCAAAAAGGTTACACGGAAGTCATTTCAATGTCACGAAGCCCTTTACACAGGATCAACTCTTCTAACCCGTTCCCTTTGAGTTTCTTAACCCTATGAACCCTGAATTATTTGCATATTTCGTGAGCTATACCCTGACTTATTTGACATAATCCGCATATTTGACTTATGTCAAAAATACGTCAAATTTATGAAATAAATTTTCTTTATATGGGCCAAATATGTTTTCTTATCAATGTACATGTAGGTGACACAAATGAACATAAACTCTACCTTTACAACCAGTAGGCAACTTTTTGGTGCCAATCAGCATAGCAATTGACATTTTGCTCCCCGATGCACAAATATTCACCCCGATGCACAAATATTCACCATCACCATCTTGACCATGACCACTTGCTCCATCGGCACACCGTCTATGATCTACCCCGCTTGTACCGGGCTGGAGGTGCTTAGGAACCGCTAAATCCACCACCATAGCCGCTGCAACCTCATCCTCCGTATCCATTTTATCCTCAAAATCACTACCCTGACAATATTCAGAGTCATCAATGTCTTCCGCGGATTCTCCCAGTATTAGTGCACGAGCACTAACTGTTTTTCTTGCCATTTTCCCCGCATTTTTCACTTTTTCTCCGATCAAAATGCACGAAAACTGTGCCTGCTATATCACAAGTCCGTATAAAGCCGTAACTGATCACCTGATCAAAAGGGGGGTCACATGTCGAGCTGAAAATAAGTCACATGACGTGAGGCCTCTAAAGCGGCCTCTAGGGTTATTTCCCCATAGACTTATACATGTACACAACCCACCTGGTTCCCGTAGCAAAGGGGTTAAGCCTTTTAATACAGACATCATACTTCTCCAATACAAGGTGTAGTCTATTTACCTTTATCTAATCCTCCTTTCACATCGTAGTTTGAAATATAAACTCTTCCTGAAGCATATTATTTAACAACACCTCATCCTGTTTTCCAAGATCAACTATTTAGTCTTTCACACAGCATAATTCTCCAATGCAATGGGCAATCTATGGAACTTGATTACCCCATTTCACATCGTAGCTTGAACGATTTCAACGTCATCTCGTTACATTCACACAAGATTAAAGGATAAGTTTCCCCACCTTCAGTTTACTTCTTTTTTGGTTAGCTTTTGCAACTTGAGGGATTGTACACGAACACAATGCGAAACATGAGCAAACAAAAAGAGGCGGAGCTTATTTGTTCGGGATTGGCATCACATTTTAGTGCGAACAAACCAAAATCAGGGTTTTAAAAAATATAATGGCAGCCCCCATACCTGATGCGATGATGCGCGTACTACTGCTACTCCCTTGCTCACAGGGAAAATGTTGGAAATATCTGCATGAAATTATGTATGATTTGTGTCGAGAACATAATCAAAAGTAAATTGAAGGTGGGCAAACATCTCCTTTAACTCGAGATTTGGCCTTACAGAGGGCATAATTCCAAATTTCCCAATAGAAATAGTCTGTTTCTGCAGTTATCATGACATGGAAACGCTTTTTTTTATGGTGTTTGTTGATGGAGTATTAACTAAAACTGGCATCTTCAATCTAAGAGAGAATTGTTTTAGGGCGTTGGTTCCTTTTAAGTTCTAGGTTACTGCCTCCAAAGCCAGGTAGCATGTTGCAATTATCATTGTTACACAGGTAACATAACATTGTTTTTCTCTGAAGGTGATCACTTTGTTGGCCACTATAGGCAGGTTGGCTGCCAGCTGTAGACAGGTGGCTGCTAAGACAGGTTTGACTGTAATAAACAAAATATACAAATGCATCATCTTACCTCCAGTAAATCCGGGTCAAAGTTCGTGTTCAGCAATTCACGTCCAGCTTTCCATTTATCATACGCATCTTCTGTCTTGACCCTTGTGTACGTAATCTACAGAGATTGAACATAACATTTAATTATTCCACTTTGTTTGCGTATTGCGTGTTATTTCACTTTATTTGCGAGTCTGCGTTTTGAATAAAAAATAACTTGTTAAAATTGTTGAGAAAGATAGTAATTTTTATTTATCATGTGTATCTTCTGTCTCGGTACATTTAATAACTGTAAATAAAATCTGTGTTTTAAATTTAAGCCAACTTTTTCAAAGTGATCAAGGAGACTACGTTTCTATGTGAAAATGTTACTCTCTATATATAAAGTATCAATTATGTTTGATAGCCTTTTTGATTTCTGAATTTGTTCCTTCACTACTAATGTCTTTGCAGATGACAACAAAGACAAAGAAACGGAAGTAATACATGAGTAATTGCAAACAGATGCTAAAGTATTTAGGCTAATAGGGACAAGAATATAAAACACTGAAAATCCAATTTTTCATCTGGATCAACATCCGAACCAAATGACATTTAATATGTGTCATTCATCTTTCATATATATCAATACATATTTTCTTAACATTTGTCAAAGCTCTGTAAACCCTAATTGGCAATGCTATTTAAGCTTTTATGAATTGTCTCAGACTTTCTGAAACAGTTTTATGAAAATCAAGACAAAACTTCAATAAAATTCAGGCATTATCTTGTTTTATGGGTTACATTTCATAAGCTAAGTATATTTCAGTTTTCTATGACTATTGAGTATGACTAACGGTATTGGAAAGTAGCCACCGATAGAGAAAATTCATGTAATTTACTTGCCCAGTCGGGCCAGTAGGTTTTTTTGCATTGTATTGACAGTGGTTTAAATTGTCACCTGTCGCAGTGTAGCTACAAACTGGAAGGCATTTTCTCTGCGTAGCTTCATCAAGATGTAGGCAGCATCCAAATGTTCTTGTTCCTTCAAGTCAGCATTCAACTTCATCACGGCTTTCCAGTGCTCTGGGTCCATTCGGATCTATTCAATGGAGAAGAGAAGGATCCATTCAATAGAATGGAAAATCACTTGAATGTTGAAACCATTCAACAGTACTGAGACTTATTTGTTTAATAGCCATCTGCAATGTATCAAGTTTTAATAATGGAAAAAGCAGCCTTATAAAATAGCTCTAAATTGTTTGGTTGTATTTTTAACAGATTCTGATTTGTCAGGTCTTTCAAAAGCTCTCAGTCCACCCATATCTATTCAATTATAGGATAGAAATAGCTCAACATTTGAAAAGTTATTTATTAGGATGTAGGCAGCATCCAAATGTTCTTGTTCCTTCAAGTCAGCATTCAGTTTCATCAAGGCTTTCCAGTGCTCCGGGTCCATTCGGATCTATTCAATGGAAAAGGGGAGTTGAATATCACTTGAACATCAGAACCATTTCAACGGTACTGTCTGAAGCTAAGTTTTATTTGCGATATATCAAGTTAATTTACAAATAGTAGCATTATACATGCAGCTCTTTAAAATAGATAAAGGGTTGTATGACTTGGATCCATCAATAACTTCAGTTTTGTCAGTTCTTTTAAAAGTAATCTCAGTTCACCCATATCTATTCAATGGTAAGATAGAAAGAGTTCAACATTGCTCAAATACACTATTCTACATTGACAGGTTATGAAGATGTAAGCAGCAGTGACATGTTCTTGCTCCTTCAAGTCAGCATTCAACTTCATCACGGCTTTCCAGTGCTCTGGGTCCATTCGGATCTATTCAATGGAAAAAAAGAGACAAATCTATTCAATGGATAAGAGGATTTGAAATTCACTTGAACATCAAAACCGTTTGAAGAAAAAAATGTGGTCAAACTGAATTTTAGTAACGTCGAGCAATTCCAATCGGATATATGGATATTTCAGCCGTTTCTGAACCAACTTTGATCAAACAAAGTTTATTCTGTCTTTAAAATGTGCTTTTTAAAAATGTTAAAATTTGATTGGCATTTTTTATAATCACATTTTGGTAAATATTATACCATGTTCCTTCAAATGCAAATATTAATATTTGTTGGAAGTGTTCAAAAGTTCAACATACTGTTAGATGTTTTTTTATGACATAGTGTGACCTATTAATAAGTCTGGAGATAAAAAAGCTTAACTCCAATAAAAATGGAATATATCCTCCACACAGCCACAGACAATTTTTGTTTGTATAATATGCAAACCAAGTGACAATGCAGAAAAAACATGGCTGGATGCCACAGTCTAGAGCTGGACAGAGGCTGCAGACAGTGAGAACCTTCAATGGGGGCTCTGGGCTACAAAATGTATTGAGGCATTAAACTCCCCAAACAGCTGAAAGAGCCAATGAAATAACACAAGTTTATATAAGAGCCCACAACAACATATGGTTTGATCAAACAAAGTTAAAAGCCAATTGTTGTAGCCTGATAGGACTGATTGGGGGCACGTATAAGGATCCCCCCCATTATTTGGTTGCAATGTATTTTTTATTTTTTTAAAGAATTTTCCCTTTACTTTTTAAAATTGTTTCTTGTTGTTTTTTTCAAATTATTTGGGGGCACATAACCTGACCCCCCCCCCCCCCCCCCCATCCCATCCATAGCTACGCCACTGGTTTTAGTGTTAGTTTAACGCATGCAGCCTTTCAAAGTGACTTGCAAATATCCCATTTTCTTTCATGAATACAGAAATTAGATCATACCACTTACTGAGTCTCCAAAAATGCATGGTTGGCAGGATTGAAATCAACCTTATTCAAAGCAATATTAGTCTAAATGTTTTTAAATTGTACGGAGATGAGACCTATGTGTCTAGACAGGTATCTATAAACAGCAGGACTTGGCCACCTGGAAGAATATATAGCAATGCCGATCTATTAAAATGGGATGTAGTGGCATTAAAGGTCCTGTCCTCCTTTTGCAAACCAAAATTCTGAAGTTACGAGATGAAATTGTAAAATAAACCAGAACGTCAATGACGTAGCGCTCATCCGGCATCTCACAACATCAAATATCGCAAATTTCATGTGGTACACTTTTCAACTGGTCAACAAATACAAATTTGATGCCCTGGAAGGGACATAAAAATAAAAATAATAAAAATTAGAGTGAAAAAAATATAAATTTGATGCCCCAGAAGGGACATGGGGAAAAAAATTAAAAAATTAAAAAATTAAAAAATGTATAAAAAAAAATATATAAAAAAATATATATAAAAAAATAAAAAATAAATAAATAAAATAATTAAAAAAATAATAAAAAAATAAATAAATAAAAAATAAAAATAAAATAAATAAATAAATAAATAAAATATTACCATAATTAATTAATGGAGAAAAATTTCAAAATTCTGTGTAGAAGTTTAGTGTACCAAAGTTAGCTCTACCAGATAAAGCAAACCAAATCAAAATCAGTCGAGAAAAAAAGGAGAAGCATTTTTTGTGATTTCGAATAAATTTGCATAAATTACCATAGATAATGAATTTCACGATTCTGTGTAGAAGTTTTAAATCCCCCTCCTAGCCCTATCTTATGAAACAATCAGAATCAAAATCGGTTGAAAAATAAAGAAGAAGCATTTTGAAAACTGTGGACGGACGCAAGGACGGACGGAAGGACGGACGCAAGGACGGACGGAAGGACGGACGGACGGACGGACGGACGGACGGACGGACGGACGGACGGACGGACGGACGGACGGACGGACGGACGGACGGAAGAACGGACGGACGGACGACGGACGCCACGCTATGGCTTATAAGCTCATCGGGCCCTTCGGGATGAGCTAAAAATGGGATTCGCCAGGAATCGATCCCGAGACCTTCGGATTCCAAGACCAGTGCTCTAACAATTTAGTCAGTTTGGGTCAATTTCATCTATATTTGAATTTACAAGATAATTGTCTTAAATGAAAGAAAATACCACTTAGGAGCTTAAGTCTGTGAAGATAACTTAGATAAGGACTTAAAAAATACCTTTCAGTTAGTCGAACTTAGATCTTAAAATAAATTATAATTTGAATCCAATATCATTGACATTGTGGAACTTTAAAATGTCACCAACCAGATGCACATAGCAGGTAATATTTTTTTTATTTCGGGGGGCTCCCTAATCTAATTTTATGGAAGTTTTCAGGGGCTACTTTTATCATTTCGGGGGCTACAGATTTCCAGGGCTCTTTTTTCGAATTTCAGGGGCTATTATTTAGCTCTAATGCTGTAAGTGATCATCTTTTTTTTTTTGCCGGGGGCTCTTTTGGGCATTCGGGGGCGAATTCGCCGGCCGCCCCCGTGTATTTTTTTCCCTGGCACATAGTATCCTCATGGAATGTTTTACCGAACTTGAAGATGCCTGCAAAGGAAGGACAGCATCTTTAAAGGGATCTAGTAACATTGTCCAAATCCTCAAAATCCAATTGGAATTCTAGCAGTTCCCTCATACCTTGTTGTATTCGTATTAACAATAGAAGCATGGGACAGGTTTTGTTTTTTTAAATTTCCCTTTCGTTAAAAAGATATTTACGATTAAAGTGTTCAGACGTTAAACTATCCACTGGATAGTCGTAACCGTGTACACAGTCAGTGCAATGAGTTAGTGAAAATCACTTTGAACTCTTGCTCTTTAATCGGCCATATAACGTCCATTTAACTAGAAATTTTCACACAATACGCAGTGGACATATCAGATTTCAACATTGTATCAACCATTCATCACTTTTTGCACTTGTCAACAAAGTTACTAGAGCCCTTTAAAGTCCATCTTGGGATGTGCATGCTTTTAGTGGCTATTGCAGCTCAGGAGTTAATACACCCCACTCCCTCATTGTATAGCTTGGGTTTCCTTTCATAAAAACTTCCTTAGATATTTATTCAAAATATCTACAAAATAACGTAGCTTGCCAGAAAATAAATATTAAATGTCTCAGACAAAATTTCAGGATACTGTTCACTTCTGTCCTCAAAAAGTTTCCACCTATTATCCTAACAACCAACCCTTCCCTACCCACACCCTTCACCAAGTCTACACTACATGCATACCACTCTCCTAAAAACTAGTCTCCCATGAAAAAAATACCTCAAACTGAAACAATGTTGATTTAATTTCAATTCATTTTGTCTGCTTCTTAATTGTAGTTTTTGAAATGAATCATAATTGTAAGGTGTATAGAGATGGATGTATCACATTACGCAATACATAAATCAATGCTCGAAATTAACTTTTTTTGCTGGTGGCCCGGTCGGGCCAGTAAAATTAGTATTTTTCCAAATTTGGTGGCCCGAAACCAAAAACTACTGGCCCGAAAAAAATAAGGAAAAACAAAAGTAAAATGAATACCATATGAATAGTTTCAGGGTACTAGGCAATACTTTTTATTGTTCATTCCCCTTTGTTTCATTGTAAGATGAATTAAATAAACATGAATTAGGATGAATGTGTTGTGTCATGTCTTTTTATTGTCTTCATCAAAACATCACAGCGATTGAATACACACGAGTGACAATTTCACTTCCAGTCATACATAGCCAGGGTCTAGGTGACAAAACAAAAATGGTAGAAAAAGAGAAAATTCAATTTGACCTCAAAATTCTGTGCAGTGTTGTCTGAACACCTTAGACAAAAGACAAACAAAAAAATTTGTGCTATATAGTAGTAATATATGAATATTCATGATGCTCATTAGATGCAAAATACGCAAAATAACTGAAATTACTAACAATGATTTTTAATATGAAACTTTTTTTATAACAACTGGTTAGAAAATGAGTATGAGAATGTATGAATATTCATTTGCAGCAGTGTTACTTGCTCAATTAACTTGCAACTTTTTAAGTAACCAATATTTTGTATGTGAGAAAAGGGTATAAGTTGCTGAATGCTACATTTAAAAGCAAGCTCTTGTCATGCCTTAGACAGGACTAAACAGGGTATCTAAAATTTAAAAAAAAAAAAAAAAAAAAAAAAATTTGCTGGCCCGATCGGGCCACCAAACTTTGAAATATTAGTTTTTTACTGGCCCGACAGCAATTTTTGGTGGCCCCGGGCCATCGGGCCTATGCTAATTTCGAGCATTGCATAAATGGAACTATTATTGTTATCATTACAGCCAACTGAGCCAAGGCACTCTTGCAATAATTGGGGCTCAAAATGCACTATGGGAGCTAATTTCCCCCAGCCACAGACCACAGTGTACTTTTTCACCGCCCCCACCAAATACATGATCATGTCTAATCTGCACCAACCATCCCTATCCCTCTACTTTGAGATCTTTCAATCTTTGATAGACAGGTTAGATAACATTGTCCTCTGAAGGGGACCACTATTAGTGGCCACTATAGGCAGGTTGGCTGCCATGAACAGGTGGCCACTAAGACAGGTTTGACTGGATTTACTTGTTACAAGCTTGATCATACAGGTTCATGCAAGTTCTTTTTTTTCTTTCTTTAAAAAGTTGTTTTTAATTTGCACACTTCTTTTAAGGTTTTGCAAATGTCTCTTTCACCCTCTCCACTATCCCCTTGCTGTATCCCTGGTCCGAAAACAACTGTCTCATAAGTCAAAAGAAAGAAGCTCCTGATCCCCTGCCCCTGCATAGATTTGCTGTCCCCACCAAATACATACCCATTCTCCATGCCCCCCCCCCCCCCCCCTAGAAGAAGAAGAACAAAAATCTATGATCCACTTTCAGTTACAAGCTAAATCATGTACAACAGTTCATTTTTTCTTTTAAATGTTCATAAAACATGATGAACACTTTCTATAAGGTAGAGCAAATGTCACATTCAACCTCTCCCCTGCCCCCTTGCTGTAGACATCCCCTGGTCAGAAAACAAGTGTCTCATTCTGAGCAAGGAAAGAGTTAATTTTTTATTTTAGGGGGCTACTTTTTCAATCTGATGGAAATCACAAAATATTTAACATAATACCCTATATGGTAATTTTAGGGGCTACCTACTGATTTCAGGGGGCTATTTTGAAAATTAGGGGGCAAAGTCGCCCTCAGCCCCCGCTTATTTCCTACCCTGATTCTGAGTCAAACTAACCCCCCAAGCCCCTGCCCCTGCATATTTGTTTGACTGTCCCCATCAAATACACACCTGCTCATGTACAGGCTCCGATCTCCATTTCTTGGCTATTGATCTCATTTGCTCCAGTTACTCCTACCATGTGTTTACATGACTTGACATACAAAACAAAAGATTTGACAAAAAAAAGTGGCAAACTGTATTTTTAAAATAATATTTTACTATTTGGAAATCAAACATAGACAGCACACAGGGAAACAAACAGTGAGTTGTCATTCAACACTACGCACTGTCCTTGCTGAAAGGAGGGATACATCAAATGATGGTAACAATGATGATGATGATGGTGGATGATGATGATGGTGATGATGATGATGATGATGATGATGATGATGATGATGATGATGATGATGATGATGATGATGATGATGATGATGATGATGATGATGATGATGATGATGATGATGATGATGATGATGATGATGATGATGATGATGATGATGATGATGATGATGATGATGATGATGATGATGATGATGATGATGATGATGATGATGATGATGATGATGATGATGATGATGATGATAATCAAAATCAAAATCTGCACATGCCCATTGGCCCGGGGACGCTAAATTATTTAAATGGCCCGAATGGGATAACAAATTGAATATAATTTGTATTGACTGTATCAGGGAAAAAAATACACGGGGTAGCGGGCAAATTCGCCCCCGAAATTAGATAGGGAGCCCCCGAAATAAAAATATTAATTTTTTCCCTGCACTGTATACATGTGATCTTTGTTTTGGGGCACCACATTCAAGTTTCAGGCCACTAGAATTTGACAAATCTGGCTGTTAATTTGCCCGACTGGGCCACAAGGCAAAAAAGTTAATTTCTAGCATTGCTTAAACTCTGGCCTCAGAGACAATTAACCCCTTGACTACGGGAACCGGGTGGGTTGTGTGCAAAGTCTATGGGGATTTCACAATTTCAAAGGGAACGGGTTAATATAAAGCAGGAACCAATTCAAATTTCAGAACACTTGCAGGTAGCATCAATGAAATCATAAAAAAAGACCTTGAACAATTCAAAACTAAGACCCCCAAAATGACATATTTCAGACATCAGACTTGACTCATACATTAATATAAACTTAGAATAGAAAAAAATTGATTTTGTACAGATCTAAACAATCAAAAATGTGAGCTAGTCTTCTATGTATTATTTAAAATAAACTGGCCTTAATATTGCAGCCACAAAACATGAAAATATATAAGACAAATGACGTTACACTTTACACACATATAAAAGTTACATCAATCAAATCATCATATGGATCCCAAACTACCAAAATTCAGGACAAACGTGAACAAATTTAATGAGTGACGACAGAGAGTTAAATCAATCAAACCATAAAATGGACCTCGACACAACAAAAATCAAGACAACTATGACCAAATGTATAAAGAGTGACAACAGAATAAGCCTGAACTTCCGACAGCAGTCACGCCAAGTCATGCCACATCTGTTATTTAATTTCAGATGATCAAGTACAATTTTGACCCATCAATCAAGAAAAGGACAGAATCATGCCTTGGAGTGGTCAGATGAAATCATTTTGTTTAACATGTAAAAGCTGGTGAGCACAGAACAGTAATTCCTTTTAGAAAATGTAATTGTTAAGAAATGGAACAATAAAATGGTAGGTCTGTAAATAAAAAGTATTTAGGGGATTTACTGCAGACAATAAGCTCATAAGCGTAGAATTTTGTTTTTATAGAATGCATAAATGGGACGAAAAATTGTAAATTCAATAATACAGATATTTAGCAGTGCTGAATGATCAAACAAACTCATAAAAACAACTTCACTCCCTCAAGTGGTTTAACTCATTGCCTATGGGAACTTGTATTACCGGTGGAACTTGTATTAACTCTATGGCGATTGCTAAATGCTAAATCTAGTAGGGAACAGGTATTAAAACAGGGGCCTCAGATGACTTTGGACACTGCATTGCTGTCAAAAAAGTTTCTTGGAAGGAAAAGCTTCTTTGATTGTGTTTTGTTGATTGTCAACAATTGCAATGTTACACATCTGGGCCCTGTTGCAGAAAGAGATGCAATTGATGGTAAGTTGCAATTAATTGCAAGTTAATATATTTGCAATTAATTGCAAGTTAATATATTTGCAATTAATTGCAAGTTAATATATTTGCAATTTTGAAACAATAGATAGATCTGCGCATTTAGTCACATGATCTGACTTGCAATTATTTGCATCTTTACAATCGACTGCATAGGTCTGTTTCTGCAACAGGGCCCTGTAATTGACTAAAGTCACTCATCCAAAAGGAATGTTTTCATGGCTGGTATTTAAAATAATTTAAAATCTTTCTCAAATAAATTGTTACTCACATCTATCATTTTGCAACAAATGAACAAACAAACAAATCATCACTAACTTTCTTAAAGTTCTCACACGTACTCACATGAAATTCATTTATTATGTAGGAAATGACTTCCTAGTCCCACGCATCTTAAATGATGTAGGGCCCATAATATGCAACCTATAAATAAATTGACCAATAGACCTCCACGAAAGCACATACCGGAAATGTCAGGTATAACGTGACGAGTACGTGATGTGACGCAGCCAGTCTCGCAAATCATAAATGAAGTCGTAAATCATGTTTGGAACATAAGTTGATGGTAAAGGTGGTAGCAGATATTGCAAGGTCTATTTCAAAGATGCATGTTAAATCAAAACCCATTTCATTATTCTATTACCCACAGCCAAATAACCCAGTAAAAGTTGAATGTGAAAGCTCCAAGTGATTTTGGTTGAATGTAACAAAAAAATAATGGATCACTTTAATGATTAATTTCACCTAAAATGTTCTTAAAAGCATTGACAATGTTCTTTGCCTCAACTGGGCAAGTAAACATTTGATTTGGGGCTAGCCACTTTCTTAGTTAACTGCCCGACTGAATGAATACATCAGTGGAAAGCCCTGGGTTGGGTTGCCAATTTGATGAGCAAAATAATGAATAACCAGTTGTTCTCCAGAGGAAAAAACTTTTTTGGGTGATACATTTCAAGCTTGCCTGTATGAAAATAGTACTTAAAGGGACTTAGTAACATCGTCCAAATCCTCAAAATCTGAATTTTAGCGGTTCCCTCATACTTTGTTGTATTCGTATTAACAAAAAAAGCATGGGACAGGTTTCGGTTTTTCGAATTTCCCTTTCGTTATTTAAAAAGATATTTACGATTGAAGTGTTCAGATGTTGAATTATCCACTGGATCGTCGAAACCATGTACAAAGTCAGTGCAATGAGTTAGTGAACATCACTTTGCATTTTGCTCATTACTCGGCCATATAAAATCCATTTAACTTGAAATTTTCACACAATACCCAGTGGACATATCAGATATACAATTGAATCAATCATTCATCACTTTTTGCACATGTCAACAAAGTTACTAGATCCCTTTAATAGTAACGAGAGAAGCAGATGTTGCGTAGTCTACATGGAAGAAATAAACAAAGAGTTCAATGACCTTTACAGATAATGCTTTGTCCACACTTTATCCAAAAGTTCTGGGAAGTTCCAAGAAAAATCTAATTTCCATTTTCCTACATGTCTATATTTATAAACGATGAATTCGGTCATTAATCATAATGGGGATAGTTGATGGGGATAAGGGTAACCTGATGTTGTGTGATTTTTTATTATTTTTTATTTCTCTTTTATTTATTTATTTTTTATTTTGGGGGATAATTATTTGCATGGATAATTTGGGGCATTTTGAGGTCTAATAATAATAATAATACTCAATTTATATAGCGCCTAATATGATTGATAATCATCTCTAAGCGCTTTACAATGATATTATTACCCCGGTCATAGGATACAATGCAAACTAGCACACATTGCAGGGAATAATTTCCAGCCCAAATATTGCATAGCAAATCTGCTATACAAAATAATTTTTGTATAGCAATTGGATAAACTTGTATAGCAATTTTTTTCAGGCAATCATAATGCACATTAACACCACACATAATGACCAAATGAAATTATACTAAGGTAAGAAAAGTGTACTGTGCATGCTGTGGAAAACTACTGTGTATAGCGTGCGATATATGGACAGGTCTCTTAACTTCGCGCGTATCCCAACTTCGCGGATCATAGGCGAGATATGCAAAAATTAGAACACGGACACGGCGACGGAAATTTTCAATGTCAACTGAAAGAGCACACATCAATTACTCATCAACCAACAAATTTGCAAATGAAGAGCAATATTTCTGAAGAAATACTTACTTTTTGTGGTCTTTTTTTGTAAATCACAACTTTGGTGTTCCAACAAAATTATGGAGGAGGAAGTATCAAGCAAATTAGACGGAAATCGTTCCAGTAGAACATATTTGTTGTCATTGAAAGGCTGCGCAAAATGCTCCTTTATTCGACCTACCCTTCAAATTTACTTTCGGATCGCGCAATCTCCGTAGATAGCTTGACAACGCTGCGCGTGCTAAGATGCTAATGCGCGCAAAATGTTTGCATCATCACACTGCCATTGAAATGCGTGTTACGGTTTGCTACACGGGATACGGCAGGGTGCCCTATGTATTATGCGCGAAGTATGGAGACTACCGTACTCGGTGAAGAAGCTCTTGCTGATATGACATAGTCACGGAATCGGGTCATTAACACCACGAATTGTGAGTTTAAATGAAATTGTTCAAGATAAATCGAATCCTCAGAATTTGAGGGGTAATTTATTATTGTTTCATTGAGATTACTGTAATTTTCTTGATCCTAAGCCACTTTGAAAAAAATCCTAAATTTTCATGCGCGAAGTTAGGATACACCTTCATATACTTCAGCCCAGTGCAGTACATTGCATACACACTCACTGGGCTAGCTGTGTGCCTAGCCTGTGTGTAGCTTGGAAGAGCTGCATAATTATCATGTCTAGATAGACTGCATGTCTAGACTGCATGTCTAGACTGCATGTCTGCATACTTTGCATACACAGTGCTGGTTGTGTGTGAAACATGTATGTTTACACAGCTCAGGGCTGGTTGTGTGTGAAACATGTATGTTTCCACATTAGCTCGCATTGCAGTGCACAATTGCGATTCATAAAAAAAATATGCATAGCAAATGGCTAAAAATACATCGCGAATTGCGATGCGATACCAGGAAAATTATTCCCTGCATTGTGTGCACCATCTCCACTCCCTGAATGGCCATGAGCCCTCCTGTATTTCGTGTTTACTGACATTAGTTAATGGAGTACATGTAGGAAGAAGTCCCAAGATAATCTAATTCCCATCTTTTTACATTGATTTATAAGGGTTGAATTCAGTCATTAAATCATACTTGGGAAAGTTGATGGGGATATGGGTAACCAGATGCTGTGCGATTCTTGGAAAAAATAAACTGCATATCAAGAGCTGAACCTAGCACAGGTCAGAAGGCTCAAGGTTAGTGTACATCATTGTTTGGCCAGTAAAATATGATCAAAGTGATACTGATAGCACAGTTCTGGTCAAGATAAATTTTAGTAACTAGATCTTGTAAGTTATCATAAAAAACTAATAGCTATATTTCATTAATGTTTGGATGTTAGAAGAAACATATAAACGTCATTAAATTACAGGGCAAAAGGGGGGAATTAAACCTGAAGTCCAGTAAATGTTTATTTGGGGCCATCAAGAATTAATGGAAACAATATTTTGAATGCTCTGAAAAAGCCTACCCAATAGAAGCAGAGACCAATGTTGAACATTTTTTTTTTATTTAAAGGGGACCACCAGGCAAAGAACAACACATAATTATATGTTTTGGTACCGTTTTGTGATATCAAATAGATACCCAACGATTTGCAAAGGGTTGTGTAATTCATGAACAATGCAATTAATTACCACCACTTACGGAACCATTATTATTTCATGGTTCCGTACGCGCCAAACATTTGCGAGTGCGCCAATGCTATTCACGCGTATGTTTTGAGACAATAGAATCCCGGACGATTCGTTCGGTCTGGACAAAGGTAGTCTTCGTACATGTGCAGATCCATGAACGCATGCTTTAGAATGGTGATGCGTTTTCCAAGTATACATTTTTTTTCTGGAAACATATTTTTCTGAACTTGTTGATGGAATGGACTACTAAAGATGTTACCTTTCATTTATAAGAATATTATTTTTGGGTGGTGGTACCCTTTAACCCCTTGCCTACAAGAAGCTATTCATGAGCAATGCACAAATTCTATGGCATTGTCAGAATATCAAAGGGAACAGGTTAAAAAGTGGGAGCTATTCTGACTTCATTATTGAATGTGTTTGATGACAAATTACAAAGCAGTATTTCACAATGTTGCATCATTCTGAATTCTGCATTTCAAGACGAAGGCTTTAAATTGTATCAGACAGTCAGGGCTAAAAGAAAAAGTTACAACAAACTTCACTTTTAGCACAAGTTTTAGTTAACAGTGGAAGCTATTCATTCTTCAAATTGGATTTGCTTGATGACAACTCAATATTAAGTATGTCACATTTTCCCATCCTTCTGTTTCTTTGCAAGTTGACATTTCACAAATAAGTCACGTTTCACATTTGTAGAATGCAGTTTCATTTGGTCTAAAAAATGACAATGTGCTTCAGTATATCTTTTTATTGGCACATTTTATGATAGGTGTACAAGGAATTCATTCATTCTTCAAATTGGATTTGCTTGATGACAACTCAATATAATGTATTTCACACTTTCCCATCTTCCGTTTCTTTGCAAGGTGACATTTTACTGGATCAGCCCCAAGTTGAAAATTCTGATTTGAAAAGATGTCACGTTTTCAGAATTTCTAGTTTTTCTAGTTTTCTAGAATGCGGTTTCATTCACACGTATGTTATATCATGCATTGTGGTCTAAAAACGAAGATTGATGTGCTTCAGTATTCTTTTTATTGGCACATTTGATGAAGTGGAGGTCATTTAATCTTCAAATTGGATTTGCTTGATGACAACTCAATAAGGACTCCACATTTTCCTATTCTTCTTTCTCTAAGAGGGGTTTCACACGTCTGCCAAATCGTGATTGCAATCACGATTGGAATCATTTTTCACTCCAAAACTCGAATCTTTGTCCGGAGGGGGTTTTCTAATCATGATTCACTCAAATCACAGTGCGAATCTCTAGTGTGAGCGTCTTGACCTCCAAAACACGATTTGGGAGGCGGAGCTTACAAATGTAAGTGATCTTACATGCACTTCCGCCGATAAACTGGGCGCTCTTCGCTTCGAGTGCAGTCATGCAGTGTAGTACTAGTGCTCTCCTTGTTTGATTGACAGGTACGTCTCCAGAATCGCGATTGTAATCACAGTCTGCATGAAGTCTTTTTCGTTGTGTGAAAGCAAGGCAACTGAATCACTGTGATTGTAAACATGATTCCAATCGTGATTGCAATCACGATTTGGCAGACGTGTGAAACCCCTCTATGTTTCTTCCCAAGATAGCAACTCACTTAAGAGCAGCCCACAAAGCTGAAATATTGTCAATCAAGAGTGTTTTGAAATTTCTAGAATGCTGTTTCATTTACATGATGTATACGTACGTGACAATGAGCTTCAGTATTATTTATGTTTTATTTTTATTCTATTTGATGAAAGTAGAGATTACACATTCTTCAAAATAGACAGCTCAGAATACATAATTTCACAATTTCTCATCCTTCAGAATTTCATAACAAGATTGTATTTCACTTGAGCAGTGCAAAGAATGACATTTCCAATTGGAAAAGTCAAGTGTTTTTAAATTACAAGAATGTGGTTTCATCAACTTCAGACCCTCAAGGCTAAAAAGCAACAATGAGCCACATTTTAACACATTCGATAACATTGAGCGTTATTCATGATATCTGGATTTATTTTAAATGAAAAAGTACTTCAAATTTCTACAAACACTGTATTTTATTTAAGCAACTGGGCAATTCCAGCGTCGCAGACATTATAAATATGAACTAGATGGATCTTCGACTGCGCGCAGTCGAAAATTATGCCTCCGCTATGACGCGATTTTTAATATCAAGCCCAAAATAACGTGCACTGAAAAAAAAAATTTATATATATTTTGAGTTCTGTGACCTTGACCATAGACCCCAAACTTTGATGGCTACATTGGCTCCCAACAAAAATTCAGGTACCAAGTTAGACTGAAATCTGACATTCAGTTCTTCAGATTTTGCCATTACAAGCCATTTTTGCATATATTTCGAGTCATGTGACCTTGACCTTTGACCTCATGATCCCCAAATCTAATCCAATCATTGCCACCCCGATGTATATGTAACTCATTCCAAGTTTAAAATTGATCTGTCAAACGGTTCTTGAGATATCGCGAGAAGGATGCTTTTTTGCACATATATTGAGTCCTGTGACCTTGACCTTTGACCTCATGAACCCCAAAATCTAATCAGATCATTGTCTTCCCAATATATACACTCATACCAAGTTTGAATTTGATCTGTCAACAGGTTCTCAAGATATCGCGAGAACAAGGCATTTTTAAACATATATTGAGTCCTGCGACCTTGACCTTTGACCTCATGATCCCCAAATCTAATCCAATCATTGCCACCCCGATGTATATGTAACTCATACCAAGTTTTAATTTGATCTGTCAGAGGTTCTCGAGATATCGCGAGAACGAGGCATTTTTTAACATATATTGAGTCCTGTGACCTTGACCTTTGAACTCATGAACCCCAAAATCTAATCAGATCATTGTCATCCCAATATGTACAGTCATACCAAGTTTGAAATTGATCCGTCAACCGGTTCTTGAGATATCGCGAGAACGAGGCATTTTTTAACATATATTGAGTCCTGTGACCTTGACCTTTGACCTCATGAACCTCAAAATCTAATCAGATCATTGTCACCCCAATATGTACACTCGTATCAAGTTTGAAATTGATCGGTCAACCGGTTCTTGAGATATCGTGAGAACGAAAACGGGACGTACGTACGGACGTACGTACGGACGTACGTACGGACGTACGTACGGACGTACGTACGGACGTACGTACGGACAGTCGTACGGACGGACGGACGGACAACCCGAAAACATAATGCCTCCGGCCACTTCGTTGGCGGAGGCATAAAAATTTCTTGACTTTCCAATACCACACCATTAAGATGAAACTGTCCACTATATAATTTTCATTTTTATTACAAAGCAATAGCCAAGTATACACTCCAAGTTTAAAAACATCTTCTTTATTCGTTGCTCAGTATTTAATATTCAGTTTTAAATGACCCTGACCGATTCTTCACCACTAATAATTCAACCATTAATGCTACAAACAAAACTAATTACCAAATAACGCACGACAAGCCACATCGTTGCAATCATTTCAAGGACATTTGAGTAAGATGAATATGCTAAATTTCACTAGGAGGGCCCACCACGGGCTCCCCAATTAGGCGCGCACACCTAAAGCCACCAAGTGCCTGCAACTGTATATCCGCATCATGCGGAGTTTGTTAGCAGTATCAAGAAGAAGAAGAAGAAGAATTCACCAGCACTTGCAATGCAATCAAATGAATGTTAGCTACCATACAGATACATTTTGTCCTTGTTTTTTCCCTGTGGATATCTTGACATAAGATGGCAGCATACAAGATATTTGCAAATGTGCACATTGCACATTTCTCAAACAGCCACTCACTTTTATTTTGGCTCCCTTTTTTAAAAACCCTGTTAACATAATTTGTTCTTCCCCTCTCCACCCTTTTTTCAAATTATTGGGGCGGGGGGAGGGGGGGGGGGGGGGGCCTGTTAGTAGAAAGCTGAGAAAGGATGTTGCATGGTTGCCAGCAGTGGGCATACCATAGATCGTAGTCTGAATATTTGTATAACATAAGCAATATGTCTTCCACTGTTTAACTTACAAATTTGTTAACTTCTTTTTCCCTTCTCTTCTTGAAACTCATCTTAGCAGTACTTGGAAGAAACTTGCACACAATGGCAAATATGCCTCATACATGTAGGTGAACCTTAAAAGTAATTATTAAAAATGATTAAATACGGACTCTTACCTTAGCGGGGGGGGGGGGGGGGGGGGGGCACAGATAAGAGTAGTAGAATCAAATAAAGAATGTACAGACCACAGATTCTGGTCTGTACCGGTAACTTGAAAAGAAACTTGCACACAATGGCAAATATGCTTCGTAATTCAACCAAAACTAATTATACTGCACAGTTCTATGTATTTGTTTTAAAATACTGCTCTTACCCTAGCATCCATAGAGAATGTACAGACCACATATTCTGGTCTGAATATTAAATGAAACTTGTACCAGATGGCAAATATGTTTAAATTCCTTAAAACAAAAAGCAATTACATGTATTTCACAAACTCCCATTTATTGGTTTCAATTTACCTTTACTTGCTATTTGAATACTGGCTCTTACCTTAGCAGGGGGTTTGCAGGGCTGCGAGTAGTAGAATCCATAGAGAATGTACAGGCCACATATTCTGGTCTGAATATCCAGCGGAGGGAGAAGGTATTTGCACACGACGGCAAATGCCTCACAGCTAAAGGTACGCTGTATGCTCTCGTTCCTCAGGCCACTGTCGAAATTGAAATTTTGGAATGTATGGTAATTTACAGTTTGGGAATTTGGCATTTGGAATTTAAAATTTGAAATCTGGAGTATTAAAATTCAATCCTCAGGCCACTGTGGCAGAGTTGAAGAAAAGTAGAATTCAATCATGAATTTGATAGAACTATCTCTAGATACAAATTTAAATTTGAAAATTTAGGATAATGACAATTTACGTTTTGGGAATGTGGAATTCGTCATTTGACATTTGAAATCTGAAATTTAAATTTAATTCAGTAAATCAATCCATCATCGTTTGAACCTTCACTGGTGCCTATTGAAGAATTGGTATTTGTTCATGGCATCGTTGAAGAGACAAAGAATAAAATCATGTCATTTAAATACAAATGTAAAATTGAAATTTGGAATATGACAATTAAACAGTTTGAAATTTAGAATTTGAATTTGAAATTTGAAATGTGAAATTATGATTTAAATCATTAATTCAAGTAACCATTCTTTGACCCTTCATGAGTGCATAATCAAAAGATAATTCAAACAAATTCATGGCATTAAAAATTACAACCATAATGTCAAAGAGCGTAATTACGGCATCAGATATATACAAAATATAGTGAAATAAAAAGTATATTCCGTTTCAGTTGACAATATTGTTAAATAATACAATGTAACATTCTTGAAACAAACTGTTACCAGTCACATCAAGAGTTTAACAACAAAGGAGATTTACAGAGGAAACTAGCTAGGCTTATGTTCGCAAGTTCAACTGCAAATCTCTTTGATAGTCGAGGGCCCTGTTGCAGTAACAGTTGCAATACCGTACTGACCGGCGTAATCGCCGCATACTTTTTCCTTGAAAAAAGCCTGCAAAGTTGGGGTGCGGCGCGTACGCGGCGATAGTCAAATTTTCACTTTTCACCGGCCTCAAAACAACACATTTCAGCAGGTGTGGGACTATTTGTTGTATTGCACTGTATTGTATTGCGTAATAAAACATTATAAAGCCAAATTGTCAACGTTTACCCTGGCTTAGAATAGTTTCTAACCTTTTTTGCTGATATTTGCTAAATCCGATACGTTTTTAACTTCGAAGTTACGAAACAAACTACCACTGCCAGTGCCGCGCTTGCCTGCCATCGATCTACGTGCGTTATGGATGCATTGCATTGCACAGTAGTACAGGGTTCTCTGTAGTACAGTGCAGTACACGTAGGGGTAGGTCACTCTCATAGGCAGGCTGCAGTAAACAAATTTGTGAGACTGGCAAAAATCATAAAATCATTTCTAGCTAAAATCTCACCAATTAATCAAACTTAGCTTAGCTTTTTTCAAGGCAATGGAGTAAGGGGTTAATGCAGCATGCTGTTAACCCCTTGTCTTGTAGGGGTGGGGGTAGGTACGTTAGAGCACGGTTCGGACATTTTGATCGAGATGGTACATCGTAACTCGTAGCTTGCATACAGTATGCATGGCGATTCCCTGCTTAAATTTGGCAAATTTTCCCCGCCGATTTTCTTGTTTTCGGCCGTTATTCCCGCTTTTTTTGTCGCCAGTTTCCCTAGCGCACTTTTCTCCCACTTTTTTAAATTTTACTTTCAATGCTCAAAGTCGGCATGCGGCGTTTACGCGGCTGCGGCGATTCCGCCGGGCAGTACGGTAGATTGTAACTATTTATGCAATGGGGCCAAGATGTGACAGTCCTAGCTGAGAAACGTGAAACCTAATTATATAGGCTATACATGATGGCATAGAATAGTATAAAAGAGCCTCCACACTAACTTTTTATACTTGCCCGTTTGGGCAGATAAAATCATGAATTTTAATTTTCTAATTGCCTAAACAGAAATTTACTTGCCCCCCCCCCCCCTCATCTGAAACAAAAGTTCTAGATTTATCACGCTAGGTAGTTTGGTCTTCTGTTTCTCATGTTTCTAGATGGGATTTATGGTAACAGAATTACAGAAATGTTAGCTGCCTAATCGGGCAACCGAACTAGACCATTTATGACATTCTACTTGCCCAACATCAATTTTTAATTGCCCCGGTGGGCAAGTGAAGTGCTACTGGGAGTATGATCAGGCTACCAAATATGGCCCGCTTGTTTTATCAGCTGATTAAGCGCATTAACAAAGATATTTCGCGCAGTGAACTTCATTTGCTTATCTATTTTCCTTTGTGGTAAGCGCAATAAGACTTATCGCGCAAGCAAAAATCATCTTCTGCGCGCTCATAGTCAAGTGTGTACAAATGAATGGGATTTTTTTTGCACAGGGGAATAAATGACATGGTTTCAGAATTGGCTCAGATTTGGCAGATTTGTCACGTTTATACACGTTTGTGTCACGTTTATCCACAAATGTTTTGTGGATAAATTAAATCTTCAGGATTTTAAGAACACTTTGATGGCACTTTCATTGGAAAAAGTTTATTATTTTTCAAAGAAAACAGACTTTAAAAAGGGGGGCCATATTATTAGGGCACTCTCTTTCAATGCAGCGAAAAAAATACATGGGGGCGGCGGGCGAATTCGCCCCCGAAATGCCCAAATTCGCCCCCAAAAAATTTTGTATTTATTTTTTTTTTTTTTTGATTTGTGGGATTTTTTGTGGGATTTTTCTGTTTGGATTGTGATAAAATGCTTATAAAATGATCACTTACAGCATTATAGCTTATTACTTTATTAGTAGCCCCTGAAATTTGAAAAAGAGCCCGGAAATTTGTAGCCCCCGAAAATGGAGCCCCCGAAATAAAAATATTAATTTTTTCGCTGTTTCAATGTGATTTTTTGGCGCAGTGAAATGCAAATCGCCGTTACGGGACAATTACGATCGCGGTCGGCAGATAAGGTATGGCATTATTTTCATCCTCAATTGAAGTTCATTCTTTACGAATTTTGTGTTTTTTACTAACTTAGTTTTTCAGATATCGGTTGTTAAAAATTAGGGGGGCCATATTCGGACACCGCATCATACTGCTACAGTACTGCTACTGCTACTGCTACTGCTAGTGCTACTGCTACTGCTAGTGCTAGTGTCGAGTTTCAAATACTCTACGCAAGAAACCAAGTCTACCAAAACTGGGCAAAAGTCATTTTTTCCTGATGCAACTAGGCTGTGGAATCACCCCTACAAGACAAGGGGTTAACAGCATGCTGCATTAACCCCTTACTCCATTGCCTTGAAAAAAGCCTGATAGTCAGCTGCCTTCATTGTCCAAGTAAACAATGGGGAATTCCCCTGTCTACCTAGCCTTAAAACTAGATGTTTTTCACACTATTGATCAATTTGATGCTGTGTATGTCTGTATAAATTGCATAATTGCTTTGGCCTTTGTTCAACAAACAATTATAGCATGCCTTCATTGAATCATTGTGTTAATCTGTTCAAAGCTGGTTGTAAAGAATTCCTTAGAGTCACAAATTGACCTATATTCATTGTTATATACTTTGGAATGCGATACAAAAGCCACATGTATTGACTATTGTCTTGTCCAGACACCTATTGAAATGCTGCACCCCTGCAAATAGTACAAGTCAGAGTACTTTGCAGAACCCATTGTCAGTTAGGTCATTCAGACACTAATCTCTGAAATAATCCCTTCAGCCTTTTGATAATACTGGCTGGCAGACAAGCCTAAACATGTAAACAACTGTTCTAAAAATGGGGTTGAGGGCTGCACAGTCAGAAAGCTCAAGCTCAGATTGGACTTGGAGCTTCAAGTCATAGATCAAATAATTAAAAAACTGGAATTTAAAGTGATTCTGACATTGGAAAGCTCATGTAAGTTTTAAATTATATTCAATTCTAACCCCCTGTTATGTTAAGTTTGATTAATTGGTGAGATTTTAGCTAGAAATGATTTTATGATTTTTGCCAGTCTCACAAATTTGTTTACTGCAGCCTGCCTATGAGAGTGACCCTAGGGTGCTGTGGAATGCCCTGCCATCAGAGATAGTTGGTAGCACCTCCTCAAGAAGGAGGTGGCGCAGGTTAGGCTCCGCTGAGCCTAGCGCGCGATATAGTACGATAATACGCCAACGGCGGTCTGTACTTAAATTGGAAGAAGAAGAAGAAGAAGAAGAGTCCCGATTTAAGCTTACCAGAAAACAAGCTGGTAATTGAGGTCCCTCCAGATTTTGCCAAACTCCTCATAGCGGACGCTCTCCGTCGCGATGAACCTCACGACCAGATTGCTTATATCCTGTTCCAGCCCGTCTGAAAGTGTAATGCGAACCATTTTCACTGAGTGAACTCGCCGGTCTTGTCCTCACTTTCTGCAATTGAAAATTTAAAAGGTGAAGTGTAACTTTGACAGTTGTAACAACTACCGTGCGACCGCATAAAATCGCCACCGCGATTACGATGACAATTTTTAACCTTGCGTCCTTCAAACTACTCCTTCTCAAAAAATACTCGCAAAGAACACACGAGAATCGCACACATAAAACTTGAGAACATTAGCTTTCAAACTGTGTGTTTGGTCCGTATCGTAAAGACGATCCTACTGCGCACTGCGCTACCGAAAATGGTCTACATTGCGCAGGACAACAAGGAGAACTTTACGTTTGGGGCGACGGGGCAGAAACTGCAAATCAAGCTTTCGATTCTTTGCTATCGTGCGTAATAACCCGTGCGGATTTTAAAGCCACTTGGAAAATGGGAAGTTTAAAAGTTACTTATTCAGTACCAACTATTCGCCCGACTGGTGAGTGTGTTAGTACGGAGAAAAAAGGGCGGCGGTTGAAACCCAAACAAAATGCAATGTTAAAAAAAGTCGCTGCATAATCCCACTGCCCATAGACATTGCACGTAAAATTGATCAAGGAAAGGCACAAATTACAACTTTCGGGCGAAATGAAATTGTTCTAAATAAGTTATGACTATGGCAATGACAACTATACCGTGTCAATCTGTAGAATTTGCTACGTCTAGTTCTACAGATGACATCATCTAAATATAATTTTAAATACATTTAAACACAATCGAAACTTACTACTTAATAGGTCTTTCTGCACTGGCTTAACTCCATAAGTATATCGGTAGTTGCGCGCCCCAGAATGCATAATGCATACGGTCGCGTACTAGTGCTATAGCTATAACATGTGTAATACATTATAACACATAAAGAGAGAAAGGGAAATTCCCCTGCGCGCGCTGGCCTTTGTTATTGCGCAATTACACGCGTCAGGGCGCTACTAACGCGCTAATATACGCGATATCCTCCAAGCTGATTGGTGATTATTTTCATCATTTTTTATCGCGCATAGTAATCGCGCGATCTTGACCAACAGTTTGAATAATATAGATGCGTCCTGGCCTCATTCGACTCAATACAAACGGAGTTGATTGGCGTCACTTGTGTGGCCATGTTGTGAACCGAGTGATAATTCTTTTACTGCACGTACCAGTGGGGTTACATTTGGACTTGTGCAACATTTCGGGCGACGCTCGTTCGTTGAGGTTTTCAATTTGTTTTCTGGCCAAAATTAGTATTTGATTCAAATTTTCAGTGAATGGTTCATATCAAATTACGGCAAAGTTTTCAATATTCAAGTTGACTGGAGGATTTGCTAACACATTGGATATATTTGATAAAACGGCCATCTAAACCGAGACTTAGTTTTGGCTGCGTTGCAACTTCGTGTTGATTTCCGTCACAAAATATTTTGCTTGCTTCGGAAGCCTTCCTAAAATCGTTTTTTATGGAACAATCGCGTGTTTGTGGATGTACATGACGGAAAATATCACATAACAAGCACACATACACTCATTGCCATTCACTTACGTGGTATGAACGTAAGGGAACCATGCACTACATCTTCCGAAAATTATCTTAAGTTTGCACAACCAAAGCATGAAAATTATGCTTCACATTCATACTCTAAGAAACATGTTGAATGCATTAACTCACCATTTTACTCCTGATGGCACTTTAATTTGGGAAAATATTGGCAAAAAGGTAGAAATTAGCCCATTTTCGAAGATACATCAACGTATCAAGCCTCTTTCTAGCATGCTTCCTGTGTTATAATGGCGACTCAGTATTTTTCTGGTCCGAGTCAGAGTGCGCTCTCTACGCCACAATTACGTACATGCGAGACAATGCATTGCCTGGCGATGTTAGTTACGTGACGCTGGTCTCTTCGAGTGTTGACCATTCCATCAAGACGTTGACTATTAACGCCGTAATTATGTGAAGCCTGTCATCACGCTCTGCTACCAACATACATTCAAGTACGCTTTGTAAAAGACTAGTAAACGAACTTTCATGTTTACATGATATCGATATAGAGCTACCGTACCGCGCGATATGTTATGCCATAGCCAGCCATAGGTGGCGTGTGTACGCGGCCATTTCCTGCCAATTCCCGAAGGAAGCCGGACCCACAACATTTTACCGCTGAAAATGCAGATTTGGTGAGTATAGCAGAACGTATTGTATTCGCATTTATATAATAAAAAATAATAAAAAAGTGGCACAATACATTCATGTATTGATGGAGTGCAAAAGAAGTGAGAAAGAGAAGGTATGTGAGAGAGAAAAAACGTAAAAGTTACTTCGACCGCGATTAGCACTAGAGTGTAAGGTAAATGGTTACTGTATGTATATACAGAACCATCTTACAGTGTAGATGTGATAACAAGTACCGTGAGTACAATTTGAACAACATTTGCGATGATATATTTTGATATTTTGTTCGTTCTAGACCTGTTTTGATAGACTAGCGTAGCCGACTGCGACTTGGCGATACTTTGACAAAGTACTGAGGTTAAATCGCCAGCTCGATTTTCGGAACAAAATCGGGCTTAGATTTTTAATTAATCAACGTCATTCTATAATAGACTTGAATAACAAATGACAATAGTTTGCTTCTTCCATGTGTACAATTATTTTGGAGTTCGAAAATCAATATCGCGAGAAATAAGGCTTAAAAAAATCTGCCCGGCGGAATAGGGCGATCGCACGGTAGCAACTATCATGATAAATGAATAATTTGCAAAAAAATACATAAATTTGAAAAGATACTGGTAGTTGAGAGCCTATATATTATATAAAAATAGCCCTGTACAAAATGTACTGTATGCCACTTTTTGCCAGGATTTACTCAATTTGTGACAGTGATTTGCCATAGTGTTGTGATCGAATTCGGACACGGTCCTGTCACTGTCAGAACCGTGTCCGATTTCGATAACGGCTTTGGCTTTGCGCTTGCAAGTTATTTTGTTAAAACCTGTCATGCAGAAAGATGTATAATCTAAACAATCTCTTGATATAAAAAAGATTGTTGGTTTATCAACAATATTCATAATTTATTCAGAAATCATTACCTTTTATGTGGTATTCTGCCTGGTCGTAGCGTTATTCATTACACGAATCTTCACATATGGGACTAGTCACGCTAAATCCGTACGCACTGCGAAATCCGTACGCAGTCGCAAATGCGCATGCGCACCTGTGCACACAACACTACATTGTAATGCTGCGCTATACGGGAACAATGTGGGACAGTACAAAAAAAGTTTGTCAAAATTTCACACAAAATTCTTATCTTAAATTCAACAAAATCAATCATGACTGGCCCTAAAAATGATACAAGTGTTATATGAACTTACCAAAATGGTCCAAATTATTCTTCAAATGTCGAAAAAAATGGAAAATCTGCAGTTTTGGAAAATAAAAAGACTGAGAAAATCTCAGTCGTGATCCCTCTCGAAAGTGTTGCTGCTATCTGGATGACTGTCATGTATTTCCCGCAAGCTTCCCACACCACACGTGTTACCGTATCCGAATTCTGACACGGCGTATCCGAATTCTGATATGGCGTATCCGAAATCGGATACGGCGGGCATGCTTGCAGATCGCGAGTTGGCTTGTTGTGGACAATAATAAGCGGCCTCCGCATGTTGCGGGCGGGCTTTCTTTGTTTACGATGGGACATCGAGCAGGAAGAGAAAGAAATGGAACTTATATGACGATTTTTGTAAGTATGACTTATCATTTTGAAAATGAAATTTTGTACAATAAATCATAAAATCAGCTTCAATCTAGGTATGCAATTTTTTACTTTAGATATGCTGTTCTTTTCTCTCTGTTTGTAGTTCAAATTGTGTCCCGTAGATTTTTACCACTGTGAGCAGTAAATGGTCCATCAGGACCATTTACAATACATTGTAGATGTGCACCTGTGGGAAAATTGCCTGCGAAATTCGTTCCCATTCATGCCGGGTTCATGCCATTTGTAATAAAGCATGCAAAATGCATCCTTGAGGCTCCTTGCAGCACAAAGTGTTGTCAAAACCCGACGGTGGATTCAGAAAATCCATTCACGCCATTTAAACATTTGATAAAACATGTGTCAATTTGTTATTAGCATGAAATTGCGGCGTAATAATCCCGTAATAATGGTCACGATTTTCGCAAGACACACCTCCAAATGTCTAAGCGCATGCGCATTTGCTACTGGGTACGGATTTCGCAGGTCACGGATTTAGCACCACACCGGATCCGATATCCATCGATGTCATGTATTCCGACCTTATTATGAATATTCATGAGCAATTTTTAATCACGATTCACGATGGTGGTTGTGGTGGTGGACTGGACAGTGGTGATGGTCAGATGCCTGGTTGGCGTGGTAGTGGTGGTGGTGGTGGTGGTGGTGGGGGTGGTAGTGGCGGTGGTGGTGGTGGTGGTGGGGGTGGTAGTGGTGGCACGGTGGTGGTTGTGGTGGTGGTGGTGGTGGTGGGTGTGGTGGTGGTGAGGAGGAGGAAGAAGAGGAGTGAGGAGGAGGAGGATAATTATGATGATGACAAAGATGACGATGATGATGATGATGATGTTGACGATATCCTATTTATAAAAAAAAAAACATTCAGTAAAAAATTATTGAAAACAAAACAGTATAGGCTATAAAAGAATAAATCAACTGTACAGTTAGTATATTATTTTGTTTATCTTAATAATTATTACGTGCATTTCTATTTTCTACTATAATTGTTGTTATACCAAGACCATCATAAGCGTACGGAAAATGTTTTTCTTTTGGTAATGGGGTGGGGGGGGGGGGGGGGGCATCTGACGAGCAAAAATATTGTCGGGTTATCCTGCAATTCACTGTATATAACTATTCACTATTCACTTTCTATAACTACATGACACGGTTATTTTGAAAACCACAGGAAAATAAGATAGGCGTACGAGACGAGGTTTGGGGCTGCTATAAAGGCACCTTATACCGGGCAAATCATGTCGACATGTGTAGATAACTGATAAGGGGCAACACAGGACGGTGGGTGGGAAAGCGCCTTCTATAATTATCTCGGCTACGCCAGTGGTGACAATATCACATTTGCACCATGCATATAGCAAGAACCGAGCAAAACGATTACATTTCTTGTAATTATTGTATGTATTATTTTCACCCCATAGGCCGTGGCCGTTGACTATTAATGTGTTCAACATGAAACGTATAATTATCATAGCATGGAGTACCATGATCACAGTACAGTAATCACGGTCAATTGTTAATTGGCATAAATACTGGCATTGTGTCATTTAAAGGGATCTATTAACGTTGTCAAAATCCACAATATTTACTTAGAATTCTATCTGTTCTCACATATCTCGTTGTATTACAAATGGAAGGATGGAATACATTTCGGTTTTCTAAATTTCTATTTCGTTATACAAACATTTTTAAAATGTGATTGAAGTGTTCGGATTAATAAATCTCTATAGGGAGAATTTGAATTGTGTACAAAGTCAGAACAAGGAGTTCAGTCACTTTGCAGATGATGAGTATGGTGGTGATCGATGATCATTGCCCTCTGCCCGTGTGATAGTCGTGTTCGCCGGTCGTTTCTGCCTTGCATTCAGCTGAGACACGCAAATATGGAGGGGGCAACAAGATAAATAAATTAATATGTTATTCGCCACAGGTAGCCCACCTGTGGCGAATAACATATTAATTTATTTATTTATTCTCCACTCATGGGATGGATTGCCCTTGTCAGCTATACAAGCTGTTTTTCAAAGGGGTCCAAGCCAAAATAAATATATACATGTATTAATCAATACATATACTCATAACGGGTGCGGTTCGTTATTCCGAAGGTTCGTTATTCCGAAGGTTCGTTATTCCGAAGGTTCGTTATTCCGAACACGCAAATTTCCTATACCTGAGTGTTCGTTAATCCGAAAATGAAATAGGGTTCGTTAATCCGAACATTTGTTGCATTATTCCGAAGGTTCGTTATTCCGAAGGTTCGTTATTCCGAAGGTTCGTTATTCCGAAGGTTCTTTATTCCGAAGGTTCGTTATTCCGAAGGTTCGCTATTCCTAAAATGAAATCGGGTTCGTTATTCCGAAGGTTCGTTATTCCGAAGGTCCGTTATTCCGAAGGTTCGTTATTCCGAAGGTTCGCTATTCCTAAAATGAAATCGGGTTCGTTAATCCGAAAATGAATTTGGGTTTGTTATAATGCTATAATTTCATATAAAGAGATAAAATAAACTTAAATGTTTGATTGGTCTGGCCAAGGGAGGGAAAGGGGGAGGGGTATGCTTAATGCAGGCTGTAAATTAAATAAACAAAACACAAACTATAGTATTATAACAAGCCCAATTTAATTTTCGGAATAACGAACCCGATTTTATTTTCGGATCAACGAAACTTCGGAATAACGAACCTTCGGAATAACGAACCCGATTTTATTTTCGGATCAACGAACCTTCGGAATAACGAACCTTCGGAATAACGAACCTTCGGAATAACGAACCTTCGGAATAACGAACCTTCGGAATAACGAACCTTCGGAATAACGAACCTTCGGAATAACGAACCTTCGGAATAACTGAACCTTCGGAATAACGAACCTTCGGAATAACGGACTGTAACCCTCATAACAATAGACAAGCAAATGCACACATCAATCATTTATACAATATAAAATGCACTCAAAGTATACTATCTACAACATAATAATACAACAAAGCAATTACAATTATGGAGGGAACATCTACCCAAAAGGGAAAGTACAATTCCTAGCCCCCCCCCCCCCCCCCCCCAAAAAAAAGGGGGGGGGGGGAGAATTAAGAAGAAAAGTAAAGGAAAACCGGGGTCAAGTATATATCTTAAGCTTAATAAACTAAATAAAGGATGTCAAGTTTGTCTGCTATAAATGGTCATATGTCATTTTTAAATCATTGTTTTTATCTATTCGTTTTAAACATATACGGTTGGGCAGGTAATGGCCTATATAGTCCCATACACTGCACATTTTCTCCTTCCGTTTCCTATCCGACCAAAATGTAACGAAATGGTCAGTATCTAGCAAATTATGAAGGTCCATGACGTTTCGTTTCACGCGAAACGGAGCCGAATTAAAAGTCGATTCCGACCTTGGTCCGCATCATTATTTTGGTTTCCTGCTAGTACCTTCCGGATGTCAAACGGATAGGAATAGCAGGAGAAACGGTGCAGTGAGGCTAGGCCATAATGGGCAAAACAAAACAGTTGGTGGGAAAGCCTTTTTTTAAATAATCTCGGCTACGCCAGAGATAACAGTAATCACATTTGCACTATAGCATGAGCCTTGAGGTATTAATGAGCTAAAAGATTACATTTCTTTTAATTATTTCATGTACTATTTTCACCCCATGAAGCCGTAATTATGTTCAACATGAAACAAAATTATCGTGATCATCACAGTATAAAGTAATCATTTCAAGTGTTAATTGGCATAAAGACAGTGATAACAGTATAACATTTGCACCATAGCAAGAGCCATGATGTAATGAGCAAACAGATTACTGTTGTATTGTCCCCCTAATGACTGGGTAACCCGTTGACTAATTATTGTGATCACAGTACAGTAATCACGGTCAATTGTTAATTGGCATAAAGACCGGCCTTGTGTCATTATTTTAAAGGGATCTGGTAACGTTGTCAAAATCCACAATAATTTTACTTAGACATGACTGTTATAGAACCCTAGCTATTCTCACATACCTCGTTGTATTACCAATATAAGGATGGAACAGGTTTTGGTTTTCTAAATATCTATTTCGTTATATAAAAAAAAAGATATGTGATTGAAGTGTTCGGAGTTATGCATCTTTAAACAACGGAGAGTTTAAATTGTGTACAAAGTCAGTACAATAAGTTAGTGAATATTACTTTGCATTTCGGTCATCACTCGGTCATATGACACTCATTAATCAAGAATGTTCACATAATCACTCAGTGGACATATCAGATCATAGAAATATACATCTAGCAAGTAGCAAACCTTCGTCAGTCTTTGCCCATGTCAGCAAAGTTACTATAACTCCCTTTAAATTATTATGTTGTCATGTAAACCATGAGGACTGGATACAACGTTATCATGGTTATCAGGAGAACGTTTGAATGTAATTATAAAAATACTTCCATGGACGAGAGAGAAACATTAGAAACACGGAGGGGTATGGACAGCAAACTGTAGCAAAATTATAAAAGACTATCAAGGGTTTTAACTCTTCGCAAGCAAAAGAAAAAACCTGAACAAAAAACCTGATGGGGTGTTTCATCTCTTCATGAGCAAAGAAACAAAAACCTGATCATGGTTTTCATTTGCACCAGTGGCGTAGCTACGGGGGGCATGTGTCCCGCCAATAATTGGCCCAAAACAATACAAAACATAAGCGGGAAATATATGAATAATAAATAATTTTGTTATAAGGAGTGCCCTCAATCATTCGCGTGCATGCCCCCAATACAACCACTCCGACCACGCTACCCCACTGCTTAGAACAAACAGAGCAACACCTCTAACGAGGGGTTTAATTCTACAAATGCAGTATTTCCTATCTGAGCGAGCAGACATTCTATAATCATTATAAATCGACAACCGTCTCCAAGAAATCTGACCGCACGTCGGCAAGAAATATGGCTGCATGCAATTAGTGTCCCCAAGACCCCAAACGCGAATGGATCCTCACTTTTCCGAGGGAATTATTATACCATTTGCAGAGCGAAACGCCAAGAGAAACCCATTTACCATATCTGTGGGCTCTAAATCCATAGTTGCGCTCTAAATTTCTATCACGTGACGACAACTGTTGAGTCAACCACGCATATTAATGTTTGTACGCACTGTGAGCGAGATATATAAATGAGATAATACCGCCATCAAGCATCTTCAAAGCGCAAGCAATTACAGGATCCGTCGCGAAGGGACGCTTGGCCACTAGTGTGTCCTGGGCCCCGTTGCAGAAAGAGATACAATCGATTGTAAGTTACAATTAATCGTAAGTCAGATCACGTGTTTGAAATACGCAAATCTGATTAGTTGAAACGCGCAAATATTGTCTGACTTACAATCAATCTTAACTTTTATAAAAACGGCTCTAGTAAATTCAGTAACGTGATTGGTTAAATCCTGTCACGTGACTATTCATTAAATTTCAACAAACATGCACGACCGTGCACAACAGGGTGCAACCGGGGTGCGTTACTCGTTTTCATTGCACACCTTTTTGCACGGCTATGACGTCACAATGCTTGTTTAATAGTTCTATCGGAGACAAACTTGCGAAAGTGATTTTAAAAAAAGATGGAATAAGCTTCGTTTTGTAAATTATCTGTATTGTAGTAAATAAATCTTAGCAGTTTCGTAAATTATATGGTATGTGGGTTGATATTGGTAAGTTTTGGAATGGAAATGCATAAAATGCTTTGATAATTCTCATTTTTTCGGCAATTTATGGTGGACTGCGTTTGATCTGCTGAGCTTCACATTCAGTGAAGCGAGCTAGTGCAGTAGTCGGATGGTGAATGTTGTAAATTCCTAATATATTCACACTCTAGAGGGTAGATAGACTGGGTTACTAATTGTGGCAAGTCTGTTTTCAAAAATCCAGCAAAATAAACGATTCCGTGGTTGAGCTCGTTTTATAAAACAAATAATACACGGTCTCAATTATCGTGCATCATGTAAATGCACTCTAGACCGTGTATTATTAGTTTTATTAGTATAACAATCGATTGTATCTCTTTCTGCAACGGGGCCTAGATATCATTCTGGCACAGGGAGACAGGGGCCCCGTTGCAGAAAGAGATACAATCGCTTGTAAGTTACAATTGATTGTAAGTCAGATCATGTGCTCTAGGTCGTGACAAGAGACTGAACAGTTGCTCGTGCAGAGTAAAGACCACTGCTCAGAAGGTGTTGCACCAGTAAATACAGCTCCCATAATATAGACTTCCAAACTAAAAGCTGCTATATTAATGTGGCAAATATATATATCAACTTGATGCGTCACAATGTTTCTGAAAAAAAGCATTGAATAAAGGTTGAGAGCCTTTTCACTCACTCAAACAGATATAAAGTTCACCCGCAAGGCTAAATGTTCCAAAACTGAATACTCGATCTTACATTTTATCAAGTTTCTGTGAATCATGAAATATAAAAATAACTCTATTGATTGATATCAAACAAATAAACATATTTAACAAACAAGAGATTACCAGAAATTCAGAACACATGATTGATTTATTCACCAACTATCACGCCCGTTCAAGATGCATACGTGTTCGTGGACACAAAATAATACACTGTTCCTGTTGAGTTAAAAAGGCCTGATAAGGAAATTTATGTTGGTTGCGCCAAGAAAAAAACACAAGACCTATATAGTGGTTGATTTAATTTTTCAACAGTTTGCCTTCCATACCGGGGGCTGATGAAGTTTGAACAAGTCACTAATTTTGCCCATATATGGGCAAAATTACCAGACTCTGACGTAGATTATATTTAAATTTCGCCAAGCGAAAAAGTAAGCGCTCCTCGATGTTTTCTTCAGATGCGACCGAGAAGTCAGTTAATTTGGAACTTTTCTTCATCATGTTCAGAGAGCAATCGCCAGCCGCTGGAATGCCAACAACGTATGCATAGGTTTGCGATTGCTAAACCCTTTACTTGACTTTGTAAATTGAGACATTAATTTCTTAATTGAAAAGAGTAATTTTTAAAATATAGCCGATACCTGATTATTTCCTCCTGGACACTACATGATCGCTTTGTCTGTCTATATTAAAAAGGGAAGTTTTTATCATCATTTCTTTAACAACTCGACCCGACCATGGAAGGTATTTTTATATTTCCAGCCGCCTGGTGCATGTTCGGCATCATCCTGGGTACGGTCGGAAACAGCGTGTTCATCCTGGCTGTCCTTCTGTGCCGTACATTACAAACCAAGACCAACATCTTCCTGGTGAACGTCACTTTGAGTGATCTCTTCTATTGTCTATTTGCGTCCATCGATTTCGTGGCGATGTTGACATCAGGAACGTTGGTACCAGCGCGCCTATGCGAGTGGATGGGGATGTTAAAGTTGATTTCGTTCTGCGTTAGTCTACTGACACATGCGATGATCGCAGTCACCAGATATGTACGCATCACTAAACCCCCGGCTGACTTCGACAGGGTGTTCTCAAGAAAACGGATGATACTGATGGTGGCTTTGATTTGGTGCCTAGCAACGGTGTTTGCATCTATACCGATGGCATTGAGAGGTTTTCGATACGGGTACGATTCAGAGCTCCGGATATGCATCAGAACCAACATAAGTACCAACAATAGCAGCAGCAACAACAGCAACATCGCAATTCAAAGTATATTGTCACTGATGGTCCGGCTGACTACCGTGATAGTAGTTGCCATTTCCGTTTCGATTATGGTAGCTAGTTACGCAAAGATTGTGATCTACGTCCGGGTCCGTTCCCGCAGGGTGGTCCCGAATCAACAGCGGCAAATCGGGACTAATGGTCGAGCCGTTGCTGCTGTACCTGCTCGTGTTCAGAATGCAGCTGCCGGAAAGAAGCCGCCAACAGGTGATCAAGCACCACAAGGTCAGAGTTCATCCATCCGTAGCGGGCCGACTACTAGTAAAACTAATTCTACTGTGCTCGTAACTGCTCAGTCATGTCAGTTGTCATCAAAACGTGGCATCAACCTGAACGTGCAGTCAATATCGGAGCAGGTGGACCACAACCCAGAACCACGCTCTTGTGGAACCGAGGAAGCTAGGGGTGCTGTTCAGCGTGTTCAGAGTGCTGACAACCCGCAACCGGGGCCGAACCAAGAGCGAATGACCGGGGAAGCGGGAGGTTCTGGTGCCACGGCCGCAGGTACCAGTGATAAAGCCCCCAACCAGAATGACCGTGCCATGCCAAGAGCAGGCTTCAAGGAGATCAACATCACAAAGACCTGTGCCATTGTCGTTGGTGTCTTCTTGTGTTGCAACAGTCCAGCATTGTCAGCCCTGTATCCCAACGCATCTGTGATCCATCGCCACATTGTCATGGATTTCATCTATTTAAATTTCTTCATCAATCCATTTATATTGGCGGTTAGGGATGCATTGTTCCGCTCGGTCTTTCTCTGCATCATCCGCGGCTCTTTCCGCTCTATCCCCGAACCGACGCGACTGCATAGATTGCTATTCGGTCGATAGAATTTCCCACTCGACCCCTCTTAATACAAAACAGTGGTAGACCCAAATTTGCTCTATACAGGGTGGACCAAAACAAAAACGGAACGGGGCACTTCCCAAAATAAAATAACAACATTATTATATCCATCGGATAGGGTGTCCTTTCCAATGTCTTTTTGGTTGAGTAATTTTTGTTTTAGGGCGCTGTGAGTGACACCATGTCAGGTTCCCATTTTTGTCAATTTTTACCAAGTCAGTGCCCGATAATTCGCTCTTACGGCCTGTTATAGCGGAGCAGTACGCGCGCCATTATTAGTGTGCATTCAGCTGTGAAACAAAAGAATGGGCACAGTTGTCAGATGCTATAACGGGCAGTAAGTGCAAATTATCGGGCAATGACTCGGTAAAAATTGACAAAAATAGGAACCTGAAATGGTGTCACTCAGAGCGCCCTAAAACAAAAACTACACGACCAAAATGACTATTCTTGGTATCGTTTTTCATTTGAAAAGACACCCTATCCGATGGATATGTTCATTTTGGGAAGTGCATGCCCCATTCCGGTGTTTGGGGGCCACCCTGTATACGTGCAACCATGGTAAAGACAGCTAGGTGATCTGGGCCCTGTTGCAGAAAGTGTTTCAAACGATTATAACATTGCAAGTAATTATATTATATCAGATCATGTGACTAAATGCGCAAATAATGAATGGGCGGGTTTAAATGTGAATATTTTTCTGACTTTACAATCGATTGCAGCTCTTTTTGAAAAGGGGCCATGTACTGATACATTCCCTGGCCAACCCAAGGTCCTGCTAATAATATTTGGCACCATGCCCAGGCGTTTTTCCTGTCATGTAAAACAACTGCAACCCATGTTTTGTAATGCGCCCACAGTCGGCGTTACATTTAAAGTTTGGTACCAAATGAACCGATCGTCATTTTCTGAATTCTCACTGCGTAACATGCCTCCTATCTAGGCTATGGATATCACATGGTATCATCACTCGTGATGAACAATTATAGTTTGTTTGCGACGTGGCAGGACTAAAGCCCGGCGCAGACAGAGCCGACTAAACACGATCCGATCCGACCCGACGGAAAGCGCAGTCGCAGCCGACTCAACATGTTGAATCGGGCCCGATTGACTTCCGAGTGCCTTCCGACTAGTAACATCTGAGTCGTGAGGCAATGCACACAGAGCCGATCCGGCTGAAAATCGGTTGGATCGGGTCGAGTAGGCTCTGTCTGCGCGGGGCATTAAGCATCAATGACCCAATCGATATCGAACAAAGACACGACGACCAGCGAAGACAACAAGCGCTGCGACATACATCAGCCACGCCGAACTGCGAGCAATGCGACCACCGACATGTCGTGGAAACCGATGCAGACATCAACTTGCCATCACCTCGACGAACGCAATTGTCACCCAGTGCTCGGTGGACATACGAGGTGATGCAGTTTGTTTGTATATGATCAATTAAGAATCAGTATTGAATAAAAGGAAACGTGCAAAGAAAATCGGCCTTCATCGGGATCGATTGGAACCAAATAGTCCGGATTGCCAAGGTATGCATCTTTCCTATTACGCACGGTAAACATAAATCATAAAGCTAAAACAGTAACGATGTAGTCCTTTAAAACAAATTGAAAATACGATTTTGGATGTGGAATGGCTTGTAGATGTTTGTTATGTTTGATACAGTGGCGTAATATAAAACACTTATCATCTATGAGAAATGTGAATATGATGGTTTGATGTACACACAAGTAGTATTGTCATGTATCTTCATTCACGAAAACATAACAGCTGAGAGGCAGCGATGGCTGAGCGAGGCACGACGAGCATACCCCACACCGACAACCAAGGTATGGTCACAAGACGGCAGAATCAAAATCAGAACTCAAACGAACAGACTTTTGACTGTGTCATGCGAAGCAGATCTGAGACAACATAACATTAGATAAAAATACCTCTCAATGCGAGCTAAACACGCACGATAGAACACATACTTTAACGTGCAGACAGTTTTAGCACTTTCTTGTTATACTCGAAATCAGTCCATTTTATTGATTGTTATAATCACTCAAACTTCGATTTTATGTTTTATGTATATTTGTATCTGTATATATCTGTATATTTGTGTCAATCAAAATGAAATGCAGCACTTGTAACAAAGTAATACGAAGGAATCGATCAAAACTTACCTGCAAATGTAGTAATGAATGTCATATGAAATGTGCACACGAACATATTGATTTTAGAACTTGATTTTTGCTCTCATGTCAATTTTGTCTTTCACTGGAAATGCCTTTTAATCACATACAAGATGACGATGAATTTCATATTACGCTTAGCACGTTTTTTTTCATAGTACAGCCAATTTAAATACATTATTGCAAAATGACCCCATTGTAAATGTTTTATCTCTTGATGATCTAATCGAAAATGATGATGAAAATACCACTTTTCAAAATTTAGATTCCCCATGCAACAGGGGTGTCGATCTGTCCGGAAGACACAATGCATTGGAGGGGCGAGCTATTGTTCACAAACAATGCTCGCCCCCCCCCCCCCCCCCCCCCCCCCCCCCAATGCATTGTGTTTTCCGAACAGATCGACACCCCTGCCATGCAATTATTACTTTAGTGACACCTTTAATGCAAAATTCTCAAATATGCAAAACCCGCATGTACTATCGATGTTTCACTTAAACGCTCGTAGCCTAGCATACAAATTTCATTCCGTTCAAGATTATTTACACAGCTTGAATCATAGTTTTGGTGTGTACGCATTTTCTGAAACTTGGTTTGAAAAAACAGTACCCTCTATGTACAATATACCCGATTATAATTTTATTCATGTATCTAGAGAAAGGAGAGGTGGTGGATGTTGTATGTATGTGAATAATCATTTTAATTTTCAAAATCGATTAGATCTCCAATTTCAAACTGATGATGTTGACACTTTATTTATTGAGATTGAACAAGCAACAATTAAAAATCTTATTATTGGTGT